>OMKK01066068.1:0-14130 GCA_900302305.1 Polymixia japonica
CTGGACCATGGTCTGGAGGTACGGGGCTGTAGGACTCGACCATGACCTGGAGGTACGGGGGTGTAGGGCTGGACCATGGTCTGGAGGTATGGGGGTGTAGGACTGGACCATGGTCTGGAGGTATGGGGGTGTAGGACTGGACCATGGTCTGGAGGTATGGGGGTGTAGGACTGGACCATGGTCTGGAGGTATGGGGGTGTAGGACTGGACCATGATCTGGAGGTATGGGGGTGTAGGACTGGACCATGGTCTGGAGGTATGGGGGTGTAGGGCTGGACCATGATCTGGAGGTACGGGGGTGTAGGACTGGACCATGACCTGGAGGTACGGGGGTGTAGGACTGGACCATGGTCTGGAGGTATGGGGGTGTAGGACTGGACCATGGTCTGGAGGTATGGGGGTGTAGGACTGGACCATGGTCTGGAGGTACTGATTTCAGCTAGTAAGAGAGCAGGCATAAGTAAGAATAAGTAAGAAACTAAAGGGACAGTAATATCTAAAAGCCTGCCAATTA
This sequence comes from Polymixia japonica, assembly GCA_900302305.1. Lineage (NCBI taxonomy): Eukaryota > Metazoa > Chordata > Actinopteri > Polymixiiformes > Polymixiidae > Polymixia > Polymixia japonica. The sequence goes on from OMKK01066068.1 coordinate 515, forward strand.
ACTATGCATATAATAGATACTAGCATTGATAACATCTATGTGGTCATGTATTGTTTAAAACAAATACTATAATTTTGTAACATTATCTTTATATTGTTACGGCCCTATTCCACAGTGGCCATCAGCGTTGCTTCAGCCTTAGCTGGGAAATGCTGCCTTTGTACACGACTGAAAGGTGCTCCACTGGCCGCGTCACCAGCCGCGTTCCTATATCATCCAAAAATGTACCTCTATTCCTTTATTACAGTTGTTAAGGGTTAGGTTAGGGTTGTCCATGCCCATTGGCTTCCCCTTAGTCTTAATCTATTTCCTTCAGCACTATTCACCCAGTAACTGGAACAGTCCTCTGGAAAATTATGAACTTATTTTGACATTAGGCTTGCTATTGACATTTGCTATATTTATCACCCGACCCTTCAAAGCCTATAGGTCTTAATTGATTTCTTTAATGATTTTTTTTACATTGATTAATTAATAATACAGCTATACTTTTTTGGTAAAATACATATAATTTCAACGTCAATTATCATTATAGCTGCTCTGCAAAGAACCCGTTTAGCTTATTAACTAGCTTGCTTTGTTAGCTAGAAAGAGAAATCTCAATACATCTGGTGCGGTTTTATATACCTGATAGGGGACACAATTAGGCCCTGGGGCTCATGAAGTCCTTGCATACCACACCACATTCTGCACCTTATTCCACTTTGGGGAACCACACTAAATAGAACCTTAACAAATCTAAATGGGTCTTTGTAGAATGATATTCTAGCTCAAACTTTTTCCTGTTTTTCCCAAGAAATAATGATAGTAATGATATAATAATTATAATTATTATTATTTTCTCTCTGATCGTGGCTTTGGTCTCTGGGTAGCTACTGTGGTAAGTCCTCTCCACAGACATCTGCAGAATCAATTGAATCAGTCTCTCATTCAAACTTATTTTCGTTGTACTCTGCTTGTGCTGTATAATGACAATACATTTGAATCTAATCTAATCTAATCATTCAGGAAAACCCCCCAAAAAAACTATCATTGTGAGAGAAAATATATTTGCTGGCTTTTTCTGATAAAATAGATAAATAGATAAATAAAAAATAAAAAATAAATAAAAAATAATCGTGTCTGATCTCAGCGTTATGATGACATCAAAGTTATGATGTCTGATTGTGTTTTACACTTGTTCATAAGGATTGTTAATAAAGTTATAAAGAAAAAAAACGTGTCCCGCCCAGGAGGCGAGCTCCGTTTGAGCCAACACATGAACACGGAGGTGGGATTTACTTTTGGTTCAACCAATCGCAGCAACGTCTACGAAGCGGAGGCGGGATTTATCACGGTTCAGCCAATCGCAGCGACGTCTACGACGGCCCACCAAAACAGTTCCATTTCAAATTCAAACGGCTGGAGACGACGGAGGAGACATACAGAGACATAACTTCTACCAAAGGTAACATTTATTAATAAACAATATCTCGCTGATCTAAATGTTCAATAGATAGCGGATCGCTGAACTATGTTGTACTGTGATCTGGTCCTTGCATTGCAACACGCTAGCTAACCCGGTTATTATTGCTAGTAGACAACGTTAACCATGTAGCACGAACAGTAGCTAACGTTACTAAAACATAAACTGTGCCAAGCTTCCTCTTGAGTAAAGTACATATGCTTATGGTTTACTGTCCTTTTTTCAGGAGGACTCCCAATGAGTAAGGAGGTGAGTACACACAAAACCAGTTAGTCCTACCAGTACAAGTAGCATTACTGTGGCCAAGCCCAACACAACAACACTGATGTCTGCTCTGTTTAAATGTTATGAGGCCAAATTAATAACTTGTAATATATAACTGCATTGCACTGAGTAAATATAGTACTGACCCATAAGTTACTGCAGTCAATATAAAATACCTAAAATTTCTGATTTGTACAGAGGATTTGATTAATGGTTAAGTGGAGACACACATACACACACACACACACACACTGACATCACCCTTAAACTGAAAGGTGGATGGTGTGAAAGCATACATATTGAGAAGCTAATAGTTAAATCTCACAAGTATGCATAGATGTTTAGGCATCTAATAGACGAGGTCTGTTGGTGACCGTCTACCTTTTTTCCACCCTACCGCTTTGTAGTGTAGTTGATTACATTGCGATAACTGGATTATGTGATTGAGGAGAAAAAAGGCAGGAGAGTGTACTGGAATGATACGGTTACCAATAAAGCAAGTTGAAATAAAGATTATCCTCTTTGTTGGACGACACTACACGCTTCAAAACGGTTACAACGTTTGAATCGTTTACTAGTATTTAAAAATATTTATTTTCATAGCTAATGTCACTGGTTGTTGGAGTAGGACAAGTTGTAGAATGCTCTCTATGTGTGAAAGTTGACTCGGGTTGGATTTGCACCTATCTTCTTTTGACCATGTCTTTTCCCCACAACAGAACGCTTTATCCCGCTTGCCAGTCATGTCTAGCAAGAGGATCCTCGCCAGCAGCAATTGTGACTCCCAACCTGCTCAGGTCTGTTATTAAAAACAACTAGTTTTCCCTTTATCACTTCAGCTATTTTCTCTAGGGAGTAGGGAATACATTTTCTATTTTATTCCCCTCAATGTGTGATCGGGGACAGACTATTTGTTAAATCTGTTGAGAGAGCGCTGTGACTGACCCATATAGTCTTTACGATTGGTTGATTGTCATTGGTGATCTGAGTGCATAAGTTAATTCTGCTTTTGGATTTGATAAGAGCATCAGCTAGTTGCCTAACTTAGTGAAATGTGATGTTGCAAATCTTACCAGCTTTGTTCTATTTGTGGAGAATCCAACAGTTTATTGTTCTTACCATAACTGTTTTTGCTACTGCTGTTGCTTCTGCAGAAAAAGTTGCGCAAGGACCCAGAGCCAATCAAGCCGAAGTCAGCAGCCACTGTCATCGGTAGCAAGAGGCCTCCTGTAGCAACCAGCAGGGCACCTATTTGTAAGTAACCAACTCACACCTGAACTTCAGAATCGCTTAACACACCAAGGACAGTAAATGTAAAAGGACTTTTCTTGGCGACATTGATGCAGAGAAATATTGTGTTCATTCTCTCTCTCACTCTCTCTCTCACTCACTCATACACACACACACACACACACACTTTTCCTTTGTCTTGTTCTCTCCCAGCCAAGCCAGTGCGAAATGTGGGAGCTGCCACTGTTGCTGCTGGTCCTTCCAGAGGTGAGATGAGCTGCCTCTTTTGTAGAAAAAGTACACAAGCCAGTGTGCTAGCATAACCTCATAGCATCATCACTATGTAATCTATAGTTTTTCATGGCTTCAGCAAGGTATGTCTGTTTGTATTGATTTTAAGGATACACTAACAAGAATTCTCCCTCCCCCCAGGTGCCCAGAAACAACCTGTCGCATCTATGGGCCCAAAAGGAGGTGAGCTACCTGTTACGCTGGGTCCCGGCCTCACCGAATGAATCTCAGGGCCGTGCAGAAAGAATGAAATAACAAGAATGTTCTGGAGAAAACTGTCATGTCTCTCGTCAAACGGTTGATGGTGATGTCATCCACAGGCGGAGGCGGAGCCGCTCGGAGGCCTGCCTGGGACCTGAAGGGCAAGGTCAGCGACATGGAGGGCAGGCTCCACACCTACCAGAGCAAGGTCAAACTGGCCAACCAGGAGAACGAGACGCTGCGGGGCTCCGTGGCCCAGATACGCCAGAGAGAGGGCGAGATGGAGAGGGAGATTGAGAGGCAGAGGAAACAGATCAGGTACCAGGGCCGTTCAGCGTGGACAATGTGTCGTAGTTGGATTACCCTGATAGATGCTGTTAAATGATAACAGCCCAGTGTTTCGAGCTGAGATGTACACATCTTCCTGGTATGGTTTAAGACACTCTCGGTAGCCTGACCACATTATTGAGGGAGTACGTTTACTTGCCTTTACGGGGCAGAAACTACAAGAGAATATTAATTTGTTGAAACAATTTCAATTCTTGCAGTCATAAATGGTGCATTTGATTTTCTGTGTAAATACATTCAGCTTTTCCGTCTCTTAATCTGTAAATTTATATTGTGGTTTATTGCCTTACTTTGAAAGTAATCTGTCTTAACCAAATTTTATATTCCACAAAAGCCGCACTTATTGTGCTTATAGTGTAAATTTGAATCGCAAAAAGAAATCGCATTGCACCAAAACATGTGGCCGTCGGAAGATTTCAGACAAATGGTGATCGAGCCGTCAGGGTCCCCCGAACTTTGCATTTCATAAACATTTCATAAAATCTTTTATGACAGAAAACGCGTTGCTCTCGTTATACTTTAGTAGTATTGTTAATTTGGCCGTACGGTGTCCAGTGTGTGAGCTGTTCTGTGTTTTCCCCAGTGAGTATGAGGAGGAACTGCAGGCCCTGTCGGGAGTAAGAGACGAACTGGAGAAGACGACCCTGGTCAAGCAGGAACTCCAGAGGGACCTGGCAAACCTGGAAGACAAGTACAAGGTCATGGAGACTCTCAGGAACAGCCAGGAGATAGAGCTCCAGACCCTCAAGGTATAAACTCTGACAGAACATTACCAGTGTTTATTTGTTCATTCATCCACGGGCCGGGCGGTTAAATTGGCAGCAATTTTCACCTCTTTTCCAATGGGCTCCAGATGAAGCTGTCGGTGCAGGAGTCCACGCTGGCCCGCCTGCAGACCAGCCTCGGAGACAGGGAGGAGGAGGTCCGGTGTCTGAAGGAAGCCGTGGCCCGCCAGGAGGACGAGCTGCACACCTGCGAGATGGAGCGCAGGCGGCTCCACAACACCATCCAGGAGCTCAAGGCAAGTTACCGAGCCCAGCTCCGCGCACGCAGTGTTGGTCGGGTGGGGATCTCCTTCCTTAAACGCAGACTGCTGGCAGATGCGTGAAGTTGGCGAACAACGTTGTGTGTTCGCGCAGTATTCTTGCCGTCAAACGCATATCAACAACACACTGCATGTGAATCCTGTTGGATTCCTTGAATAGAATAGTTTTGTCTGTTTACATGATGTAACTGTACCATATGTTGCTCTTCATCTTATTGAATTAAAGACGAGACCATATGCTCTTGCTCCCCGGCAGGGTAACATCAGGGTGTTTTGTAGAGTGCGCCCCCTGGTGGACGGAGGCGCGAGTGAACACATCCAGCTCCCCGCCAGTGACAACAAGACGCTGACCCTGGCCAAGACGGAAGAGGTAAGAACGCCGGCGACGTCGCCACGAATCCACACTTTTAATGTCCGCAGGTCAAAGTGGATTTTACACTCCAAAACTCACCTGTTGCTTTCACCATATCAGCAGCCTATAAGAATAGGAAATAACTTTGCGAATAGTGGTTGGTTACTTGTATAAGTGGCTGGTTCTTTTCTGAATCTCTGCAATTGGACAGGCAGCAACACGGACTGCTGCTAACTCACAGCTCTTTGAGTCCTCACCTAGTAGGATTGGTAGTGTTTCTTCCTCTAATAGGTTAAGAAAACCTTTTGTTATTTGTTGCAGTGTTTGGTTTGTTTTAGTTGTGTCTCCTTTGCTGTTTGTCTGAATATATTGTTTACTGCTAGATTGAGGCTTTCTTTACTGTAAGAGCAGGGTTTTCCCTGGCTTTTTGGAGGGCTTAGGTGCTGTGTTGCTGGTGAAGACGTGGCGAGGGGGTTTGGGGGTCCATCCCCAAGAAAATGTTATTATTTAACAAAAAACGATGCATTTTCACATCATTTTGGACTATTATCATTACCATATTTGTAAAAAAAAAAAAAAAAAGGAACGTCACTTTGATTAACAATATTATTTATTTAAATTAATTATCAATGTTTCATATAAACAAAGGCATTTATTGGCCTGCTGTTCCTGTTGGCAGTCCTGTAAAACCTCCTAATGCAGATGGGTCACAGAGACGAACGATGTACAGCTTTCCAGCTTTCTCTCTTAATCCAAAAGTTCAATATTAAATCAGGAGCTCTTCTTCAGCATGTCTCTCTTTCTCTGTCTCTCTCCCTCAGTCTCACACAGGCCGGGCAGGAGACACACACAAGAATTACAACTTCAGTTTTGACCGAGTGTTTGGACCATGTACTTCCCAGCAGGAGGTGTGTATACACACACACACACACACTTTGTCTATATAACTGTCCTGTCCTGCTGCATAGGTGTGATTTAATTATAGTTAATTAAGTACCTACCTGCTGACGCTGTTGATAAATTGACACCTGGTGACCAGTATGTAATTATCACATCCTCTGTGCATATGTCTAGGGGTGTGTAGGTATCTTGGAAAGAAATATTCCACACCAACGGCTTTCACTAAGCCAATTATGTTTTGTGTTTTATTTAGAATTTATTCGTAGGACTTACAATAAATCCTCTGTTTGACGGCTACTAGAGCAGACAAGCTTACCAGCTGCAGTCAAACCTCAGTCATGTGACCGCTGTCCCCCCTCTCTCTCTGCTCTCAGGTTTTCGAGGAAATCTCCCTCCTGGTGCAGTCAGCGCTGGACGGCTACAACGTCTGCTGTTTCGCCTACGGCCAGACGGGCAGTGGCAAGACGTTCACCATGGAGGGGGGAGAGGGAGACGAGACCAGGGGGGTCATCCCCAGAGCCGTGCAGCAGGTCTTCAAGGCCGCTCAGAAGCTGACGGAACAAGGCTGGAAGGTCAGTTAGTGAGACGGCGTGTTTTGTGGTGGGGTCCATGGTGTTATCGTGGGCACCCTCTTTTTGTGTTTTGCTTGTCTATAACCTGACTTGTTGACGCCACAACGATCTAATTTACACCCGAGATCATTAAAGTTCCATCCAATCTTGGTATGGAGGTAGAGGGAGCTGCCTGGTATGTGATGCTTACTATGCATTTTATTTTCACCTTGTTGAGGCGTTCACTAAATTAAATGTACAGGAAACTGGCTTGGCGGCGTTACTGTGCCATGCTGACACATACGGTACAGGGAACACCGTGCACATGACGCACGGGCATTAACAGGAGCCTGTGCACATCGCTCTACAAGTGTGCATCCAAGCACCACGGCGTGCAACGCGCTCGCGTCCGTAGTCCACAGAAGTATGATGTTTAAACTTTGACCTTTTTGCGTCGCTGCCCAGCCTGAGCGTCTCTGTTTTTTTTCTCAGTTCTCCTTCACGGCCAGCTTCGTCGAGATCTATAACGAGACGCTGCGAGACCTGCTGTACACCGGCAAGGCCACCAAGAGGCCGGAGCACGAGATCCGCAAGTCGGCCAACAACGACATCACCGTCACCAACCTCACCTACGAGAAGGTCTGGTCTGAGGACCAGGTATGTTGTCTTATCGAAACATCGGATGTCACGTCGAGCAGCTGCGGTCAACATGTTCATGTGATGTAAAAGAAGGCAAATTGAGTCTAACCGGGATTAATAATCATAATTACAATATTTAGCAAGATGTTTGGGATCATCGTTTTTAGGCATAATTTTGCCGCCCTAGGTCTAGTTAAATGGATTTCCAGTGACTGCAAGTTGCTCGCTATGTGTACACAGTCAGCAAGGCTACAACTCCTGTGTTTATTTGTTTTTAATATGATGTTTGTTCACTGGTGGAAGTTTTAATGACCCCCTTATTAAACATTTAAGTTATTCACAGCAGGGTTGTGGACAATTTTAATTCAGTCAATTCAAAATGATAAAATATCTGCCATTCGGCTGTTTATGATGGGACCTCCATACTCAGCTGTTATTAAAGACTGTTATTGCATGACTAAAGTTCTTCACTGTTACAATTTAGAATAAAATCCACCCCCTGAATTCAACGGGAACTATGATGCACAAGGCAGGAGCACGGCAGCCATTTTGACTCTGCTCTCACCTGTTTTTTCTTCTTTCTTCTTCTCTCACCCTTGCCAGGTGCACAATTTAATTGCCCTGGCCAATCAGAACCGTTCTACAGCCCAGACCAAGGTGAATGACCGCTCCTCTCGCTCCCACTCCGTGTTCCAGTTGGATATAGACGGAGAAAACATAGGCAGGGATGTCAAATGCAAGTGTAAGTATAAGTACCGTCCTACGTAGAGCAAGGCACCAACACTGCCAGGGTTAGGGGTTCCATTCCCTGTGTAGCTCAATGGGTAGAGCTTGTTTCTTGGTTTGTCTGAAACTACTACAATTTTTTCATGGATTTAATTTCTTGTTGGTTTTCTTTTGTTATTTCAGGCTTATTTATTTATTTTGCGTAACCAGTTATTTCCTGTTTTTTTTGCTCTGTTCCTTTGGGTTTCTTGCCTGTGCACAGCGTGTTTGTGCCTGGTGGACCTGGCTGGAAGTGAGCGCATGCTGAAGAGCCAGTCTCAGGGGGAGCGCTTCAAAGAGATGACGGCCATCAACGGCTCTCTCTCCAACCTGGGCATCGTCATCACCGCCCTAGCCAACAAGGTCTGTTAGCGGCAGATTAAGTGAAAACTACATGACTTTGACTCACCCGGGTTGCGTTTCCCCTGTGTTCATTCCCTGCCGCCGCAAAAACACCGAAATGGGAAATTAAAATAATTGTACAATCAAGCCTAATTTCCTTCTAAAACACAAGCACAGCCAAGGCTCTCAGCTCAGTGCAGGGTTTAGAAAGACATGATTCCGGCAAGGTTTAATCTATTCTCGCATTTCTGTTCCAGGAGAGCTACGTTCCCTACAGGAACTCTAAGCTGACGTACCTTCTGCAGGGCTGCTTGGGAGGAAACAGCAAAACGTGAGTTCAGCATCAAACACGAGAGTTCTTTCTTTCTTGTTATATTTCGTTAGTCTGGTGTAGGCGCGTGCGCGTTTGGGAAGTCGTTCATATTGGACATCCTCCAGGTGTCGTGAGCCTGATTCACCCAAACTTTGTGCATTGCGTTACAGGAGGTGCCCACTTAATAATCCTGTTGACATACCTGTTAATTCCTCAACCCTTTCTTCTGCCATACATTCTTGTTTAAATGTTGGGAACGACACACCACACATGAGCTACAAGTGGGCGGAGTTACACGTGGGCGGGGCTACAAGTGGAGTCGTGACATGCAGGGAAATGGAGCAAAGGACAGAAAGGGAGAGGATGTTTAGTGTGGATTTTTAAGAACAACGCTGTTGTAAAATTATATTAAAAAATACTTAAATTATGTCTATTCAGGTTTTCATATCGTCGTTGAAACATATCACGATATAATGGAAAACTCGTTGCCCAAAATTGCCCTACTTCACTTGCAAAATTGGTCTCATACTTAATGTTTCCTGGCATTAAATCTTAAATTGACCCTGATCCATCTTGCAGATTAGTGATGTACTTCCATGATTACTAACCTTCAGGTTCTTTAATGTGTTTTGTTTGTCACCAAAGCCTGATGTTTGTGAACATCGCTCCGGAGCTGGACAGCTTTGGGGAAACCCTCAACTCCTTGAGATTTGCCAGCAAGGTCAGTGGCTTCACAGTTCATCTATTAGTCCTTTCTTCATGCAACTACTGTTAAAGGAACACGCTGACATTTTAAATTTCAGTATTAAAGGTCATGTAACATTTGCACTTAAACAAACAATTAAAGATAAGATATCTACAGAGATTGTATAAATATGCTGATTACAGGTATTGATTTTCCCCAGAAATAATATTTTACCTATTTATTTCTAATTTTAAAAGATTTTGACAGCCTAACGAAACTTGTTTTTGTCTGTTTTGTGTTTTTGTCTGACTGACAACACAACAACCCTCCCTCCCAGAACATCTCTGTTTGTTTGTTGCCAGTTCAGTCAGTGTGTCTTCAGTGAATAAAAATGGCTGAGCTAAGTTTTGTACTTAACCAAACAATTGAATAAATGTCAATGTCGAGTTCACTCAATGCAGCTCCAAACGGTGGTTGTTGGGTATAGAAACTGGCAACCGGGGTGTGAGCTTGAGTCTCTAAATCAGTGGTTTCAATGTTGTCTGTTTAGCAAGTGAACACAAGCACCCTCTAGTGGGTAGAAAATTACTTATTTCAACTTTTACTATTGTCACGTTGTGTGAAACAGTACATAGTTACAGTTAATTTGATAAAAGTAAGAAGTTTGGCACAATTCAGTTGTTGGCTATATTTGAGATAACATTATACTTTCAATCTGCACAAAAACACCATTCTCACTTATGTTACTACAAAAGGTGATCTATTTTACTTTTCTGCCATTTCTCCCAGATGTGAGCTTTATTATGGTGAAGTTTTTGTGTTTGAAGCTCATCAGAGGAGGTCACTTGTTAACATTATTTGTGAGTGGTCTTTGTCATCTAACCATTGGTGTTTATTCTGTTACAGGTTAATGACTGTGTGATTGGAACTGCTACTGCCAACAGAAAGTAGATTTCCACATTGTGATCCAGATACTCTCAAAGTCAAATGCTTTTGTTATTTTTACTATAACTACCACTAAGATAGGCGTGTGCCCTAATTATTGTGAGTCAGTACCGTATTTGTATACTGTACTACCCATACTGTTAGCCCACACCCAGACTGGGTTTGGGTTCATCAGCCCAGTCAGCTTCTTGACTCCTGTACAATAACACTGCTTGTAAATAATGTGATGTGTTGTTTGGTAAAAAGTTGAGGATAAATACATAGTTTCGGTTCTTTTTTTTATAATGTTTTTAAATGGAGCCTTATGAGGAATGATTGAAATAGTCCAATTTGTGTGTACCAACCCTACTTATTATAAAACCAAATCTGTGAGGGTGACTGTTACACTAAATCAAAAGTATGCAACCTCAACTGTCTTAAACTATAAATGCACACAGCAGTCAAACATTAGATTTTAAAACATACTTCTCATACTACTCTTCGTCTGATGGATTGAAATTGTAAACATATAGGTGGCGTTTTTAAGGGTGTATACTGTAACTGCACTCATATTCTTGCTTTTTATCATAGCATTTCTTAACATGCCAATAAAACCTTCTTTTGCTATTATAACCAAAGTATTTTTCTGTCATTATCTGGTGTGGCTTTGTGACAAATTGTAGGATATGTATGGTTTTGTCTTGAGCAAATTAAAATTGGCCTCCTAACCACCAAGGGGAACTAATCGGGCATATCCCCTCATGTAAGGACTACCATCAAAGACAGCTGATCAGTGGTACAATAATGGCAGTATTGGGCAGCTCCCATGTGTGAATGTATGTATTGATTTATGCCTCTGCTTAAATAACATCCAAAAAATAAAATGGCATTATTTGTATGAAGTGGCTTGGTGCTGTAGAACTGCCACCCAAATAAAATCTTCATTTCTCTTAATGTTTTACTAAAAAGATGAACTTGTCCTTGATTATCATTATCACTATCAGTTAACCACTTGTTTTCTATATTCTTTTGTTTTTTCTTATACTGGTCCGTTTCTTTTTTTCTTCTTTATTATTTATTTGTATGTCCTGTGTATTTTTAGATCACTCATGCACGTATGTTACTTTGTTTTTGTCCCGTCAATTGCAGTGAAAATATATTATAAAGCAAAAAATAAAATGGATGTTTCCCAAATCCTACGTTTTCTGCATTATGCTCATCATGTCCCTTCTGTTTTATCCTTGCATATCATAAGGTGACCTAGTTGAAACCAAGATGCTCTACTATATTTATATAAATATATATATATATATATATATATAATAGATACTGATGTGGTCCAACGTTTTATAACTTAGGAACATCGTCTCGCATCACAGGTTGCTAGGATACAGGAACCGTCTAGACAGATGTGCTATTTTATGTCGGCCAAAGTCTGGCTGATCTGTCTGGAATTCTCTTAAAGGCGACGCGTCGCTGGCCGTCAGTAGAGCAAGATGGAAAGCAACGTCTACAAAAATGATCCTCAAACTTCGGGGGCAGGGTAGATTGGCAGGCCAAATTGGCTCCAGCTTGCAAAGTAACTCAACATTTGAAGGCTGCAGTGTCATCTGAAACGGTGAGTTTAATCTCCGCGGCTGTTGGTTTTTTTGGCAGCCGCTTGAGCTAGCTAGCAGGCTAACCTTATCTACAACAGTGTGGTTTGCAGGGCAATGACTTTTCCGTCTGATGATTGAATGCAACACACTGTCAATGCATGGGAAATAGGTCTTAAATCAGAAACATCAGACATACATTAATTAGTTGGGGTGAATTACCAACTAACGTGTTCATGCACTTCAGCTGTGTTTACTTTCAAATGCAATTATACAATGGGATCATTCTGGTGTTCACAGTTTGTATTGCATGCATGTGTACATTTTTTTGTTATTGCTTTCCCCGTGTAAGACGTTGTACCGGTGTGGGTTTTCAATAAATTACAAACTCACACGAGTTATTATAGTTTTCCTGTGCAATATCAGCGTCATTTGATCCTCAAAGTACAATAAACGTGCAGGATTTCGTCTTGGTGACATTGGTACTGGAACGTTGACAACTCATAGTGGCACAGTCTGCAGGGAAAACAGGAACTCAAAACCTGTGCAATGAGAAAGTGTAGGATATAAAGTAAAAATCCCTGAAAATCAATTCAGACAGCATGGCATGCAGTAGGTTAGAGTTCAGCTGTGGACTGGAACAGTACTGAGAGATGAAATAACTCAACTGTGAGCATTATGGGGCCTGGGCACAGTTCCTGTGCACAAAGGCTTGTGCAGACTTAATGAGTAGTACAGGATTATGTAAGCAACACTAGGTAATAATAAATAGGATGGACTAAACACTCCATCAATGTTCCATCGCGGTGGTAGTGAGTAGAACTTAGGTTTTGTGGGGGCATACAGTTAAATCAGCATTTTAGAAACCACCTGCCTCTGTCAGGTAAATGAAAACTATTTTCCATTCATAAAGGTCTCCACATTCACCTCCTTGCCCCAGTCCCTTTCTTTTAAAGATATAGGATTCTTTGATACAGCTTCCCCTTATATATGTGAATAACGGTATTGAATCATGACATCAGTTGATATCAGTTTTATAATAATAGCACTGGCTTCAGCATGAATTCTTCTGCTCTTATACTTGCAGTAGGGCCAGTGCTGTACTTAGGAAAATCTAGTCCCTCAAACAACACTCTGCCACCCACCCATCTCTGCCCAGATGCAGTCACTGTCCGTGGACGCAGGCTGCAGCAGCTCAGGCTCCGGTGAGCCCCCGGGCTCTGTGGTGGAGGTATGTTTCCCCAGCGCACAGGCCTCTGTGCTGGACAGCCTGAACAGGCAGAGAGAGGAGGGCCAGCTCTGTGACCTCTCCATCCAGGTCCAGGGACAGGTGTTTAAGGCCCACCGCTGCGTCCTGGCTGCATCCTCGCCTTACTTCCATGACCAGGTGTGTGTGTGTGTGTGTGTATGTGTTTGCGTTTGCATTTGGTGGCCGCTAATTTCCAACCCTGTACCATACTATACTCCTCCCTCCATGTCCCCCTCAGGTACTACTGAAGAACATGTCCACGGTCTCCATCCCGGCCGTGATGGACCCGCTGGCCTTCGAGAGCGTGCTGAGCTGTGCCTACACGGGCCAGCTGCGTATGCTTCGTGAGGACATCGTCAACTACCTCACCGTGGGCAGCGTGCTGCAGATGTGGCACATCGTGGACAAGTGCACTGAGCTACTCAGGGAGGGCCGGGCCACGGCCGGGGCAGGGGGC
>OMKK01066074.1:0-16112 GCA_900302305.1 Polymixia japonica
TTGAAATCCCTTACTCAGGCTGATACAGGTAAAGTAGGTTTGTGCAGTTTAAAGTTACAAATACAAATTGACCAGACAGTACTTTCTTCTTATTACATTGTCACAGTTTTGTTTTGGCACAGTCTGCAAATATTATAGTGGGTTTCATACTTCAAGCCAATATACAGCACAATTACAATATACACTTTGATCTTTATTTTTCTGGTTACTATATCCAAATGAAAACTAATAAAGGCTGATTTGATGGGGTTTCAATTCAGACCTAAATGCATTAAAAAAAACTAAAACATCTGAAAGGGTAAGTACACTTTTCATATCCACTGTAGAACATAGATGGCAATTAGTTTGCTACCATATCACTGTAGTCTCTGCTGTCACCCCAACCTAACCACTAGCGCTACGCCGCTCAACCCCAAAAATGACTTGTTTTAGTCTACATACCTCAAGTCCCAAGTCTGAGATGACTAGGAGGGCGTTTCTGAGCACCGACACCAGCAAGTTGGACAGTGCCATGTTAATTATAATGATGTCCGAATTACGTCCCCCACCGGGGTCCTTGAGCACGTTCTCGCCAATCACCCCAACCACAGTGGCATTGCCCAAAATGCCCAGCACCACCAGGAGGATGTAAAAGGCAGTTTGAGCAGGGGACACAGAGACACGGAGTCCCATTCCCACAAGCTCAGAGTCTTCATTCTCGACCATAACGTCCTCCATTTCGGCCCGTGCATCAGCTGCCATTTTAGTAAAAACAATTTCAATACGCTATATATAATTCCTTATCACACATTCCATTTTCATTTTTGTAATGCCTCAGGTAAATGTCCTTATTCAGTTCTGATTTTCCAATTTGCTGCTAGTTGTTCCTGATGTGAATATCTCTTTGCTATGCACCAGCAAAATCAAAGCAGAAATATTTTGTATTCCAAGATCTTTTTAGGTATAGCCAGTTGACTTGGACACTCCCACTTTTAACAAGCTATGTGAGAAGGTGGTCCCACTCATATCATCACCTGACCCAAATACCTTTTGCTAATATACATCCTGTTAGGCCATAGCAAATGTGTAAAGGAAGTGCAGGAGCATCACAAAGCAGGACTATACAATACGCCTCAGGGAACTGGGGGTCCATGTTAATGAAACACAAGAGATTAATCAGCTTATCTTATTGAAACATGCTTCCTTTGCAGCTAGATTCATTACAAGTCCTCAGGGAAGTGGAAACCTGCTTGTGTGCATGCATGCACTTACATGTATGGGTGGGATTTTATGTAAATTAATAAACAGGAAATTGGGCTGTTTTAGGATTCAGGAATTTTTTTGATCAATTTGATCAGTCTCATGCTTTGCCTTTTATCAACGAGGCTAGTGGTAGGCACAAATATATTATTGTATGAATATTGGGACTACATTAAACCGATCAATATAAAATGCGTACAAAGATGTCAGTTTACCGTCCATAGCACCCACAATCAAACAAGCTCAAACAATAAAAACCACCCTCATATGACTCTTCTATTGTAGCATTCCACCCACTAGGCACTGGAGAGGGGGTTGAGATAGATAAACAGATTGTTGAGATGGTGCCTCTTGCACAGAAAGAGCAAAGCTCTAACAAGATACACAAGTAAAAACCTAAACTGGGGTGCTGATATTCACCCATTTCAAGCATGTTGATAAGATGTCTCAAGTGAAGGAGATATTTTAATAGTGACTTTAATAAAACCTGTGAAGCAAATGAGCAAACGTGCCCAGGGAACTTCACCTGTCTTGCATTGTTCTGTGAAAACCGATGTTCATTGTTATTTGAACGGTAAAATGTATTGTGATACAGTACTTTCATAACCGTGCGCCCTCTGAGCAAGATTATCTTTTCAAATGCATCCTTTTGAAAACTTAGAATCACACAAAAAATAAAACATGAGGAATAATCTAAAAATATTTTAATTCAAAAGTCAGCTTTAGTTTTTGATCTTGGAGCATAGTTTAGAAAAAGCATCATGAGTCCAAGAACATGTACAAATGTAAAATATTCAAAAATACTAGAAAACGCTTTGCTTGGTCCACGATTTGTTGTTCTGTTTGTCTCTTGGGAACATAATCATCTTCTGCGAGAGTATTCATCTCTCCTTCCTCTTCCTCGGTCCTTCTGACGTTCTCTCTTCTCCCTGTCTCTTTCTCCATCTCTCCTTCTTTCCCTCTCCCTATGACCGATATGTTTTTTCCGATGGATGGGAGAGCTGGAGCGTGAGGGAGAGGAAACACTGCGGCTGCGTCTGAAATAGTGAATATACAGTATATGTCCGTCAGTCAGCAAAGACCAGAAACGACCCTTTTGTTGAATGGAGACACCGAGGACCCTTGGCTGGTGAGCTATGGCTGGCAGCATCAGTATCATCTCTTAAGTCAATTCTTATAGGTTTGCTTTGATACGAAGTCTTTTGTCATACTTTTATTTTTGCTATTATTGTTAGGGTAAAAATGTTTACCAATAATGACAGGAATCACTGGAGTCTCATATACCGTAATGAACTTTTTACTTATGTAAAAAGGAATCAAGCAAGCACTCGCCGCGGTACACGGTTGATCCACTTCTGACAGCCCAAACACATACATTTATACAGGCAGGCACTCACGTCATATGTAACTGGTATAAACTGGTTTTCACACAAGAGATACACAAGATGCCTCTGAACACCAGCCCCCTTGATAGGTCTGGCCTTCAGAGAGTCAACGTATTCCATAACATCCAAGACCTTCTCCAAAACATTGGAGACACTGATTTACCAGCACATACAGAAACAGTTTAACTCAATATTATTCTAACAATTATCATTTCTGCCTTCTATTTTTATCTAGTGATGTCCTCTTGGTTTTAGTTGCTCTGCTCTGCTTTAATTTAGTAGTATAAACCCTGTTTTGAAAAGCGCTTTTCAAATAAAGTATATTATTAACAAAATAGTTTGGCATGACATACGAGCGGTCAACTCTACCTGCGTTTTGGCGGGGTGATGGAAGGCGTCTCCCTTCTTTCAGCACTGCGACTCACTTTGCTCTTTCTGAAAGAGTGGAGTTGAGGAAATTCAGCACAATAAATGCATAATCAATCATCAAAAATGTGAGTAAAACAATTCAAGGTTGTATATATATTTTCAATTATCAATTCCATGTAATGCAGATAATACAAACAATTAGACTTACCTCCTGTCTCCATTAGTGAGTTTTCGGCAGGCATTTTTGAGGGCAACTTTGGAAATAGGAGACTCCTTTCTGTGATTTGTTGCAGCAGGCGACACTGAGAGAAGCAAGAGGAAAGGGGAAGATCCAGGGCCCATAATCAGTCAATGTGTAGTTCCTGATATGCACTGGTGAAAAGGCACATGCTAATTTGTGTGTGTGTGTGTGTGTGTGTGTGTGTGTACCAGGATACACAACCTTAGCTGAAAACTAAATTAAAATAGGATTGTGAAAGTAGAGCCTGAAAATCTGACATATGTGTGTAGAGGTTATTTACTGTATGTTCCGAAAGTAACATGTTTTGAGAACGTGGACTCATGCATAAAATAATTCTTTGCTGTACTAAAACAATATTTTAAGCTTTTTTTTTTTTTAAATCAGAATAGGTTGATTGAGCACCCTTGCTTTTATTTAGCAGGACCTTGCTGGAACTACTACTACTGCTTCCTGCACTGGAAGCCATCCAGTACAACAAGTCTACTTACACTAAGCAACTCTACTGGAGGTTAAGAAACATTGCTTGAGGGCATGACGGCACTATTTTTAGAGAAGTTGGATAGCAGAAACGCCCCAGTTACAAATTTGTACCCCATATTATTCTTATCTCACTTAGGTTTTGAGCCTCAGGGCCTTTCTATAATAAGCTTCTAATAGAAGTGCTTCTTTAACCTCTAGTGTATTGTCGCCCTTGAAAAAGAAAACGATCCATAAAACATAACAGGCATACAATATATAAATAATACAAATAATAAAGCCATTTGTCAGATACCTGCTTTCGAGGCAGGAGAGAAGCTTGAGGGGGTGTCTAATGTTGGGGTTTCCTTGGCAAGCAGTGCCCCCATCCCTAGTTTGTCTTTGGCAACCATAGCATCCAGAGCCTTTCGACAGTGGTTCACCTGCTGTAGTAAAGTGGAGAAAGAGACTGGCGGGAGGGAGTAGAGTCTCAGAATTCTCCTACAGATCTCCTTCAGGTCCTCCTCTAAGGCCCCAAACAGCAGGAACCAGGGGGGCTGATCTGGTAGAGGAATCTGTGGGAGTTGAGGAAATGTCTATGTTACATTGTGTTCTCACCTGACAGTACCTTGTCACCACCACTTCACTATTATGTGATAATATCAGTTGATTCTATTATTGAAAAAACACTGACAAGTTAAATTATCTCACCACATTGGCAGATGTTTCACTTGTTTTAAGAAAATTAACAACTTAAGACTCAATACTTGCCTAAATGAACTGTTAAGATTATAAAGTAGATATATGGACAGTTGTAGATGTAGTAATGCCATGGCCTACTGTCTACAAGGCAAACTGATAAAACTAAATTCAAATAAAATCATACTGTGTCAAATTCAACTATGTGCCATCTGAAATGAGCAATTTCACATACACAGGATATAATTAAATTTTAAATTAATTTATACCTGTTATGCCATAATCTTCAAAGTTAAAGAGAGTAAGCTCAGGTATATCATTTATCGAGTGGCCACCTTGCATCACTGATGTAAAGCCGATATAAGCGTGTTCATGAACCAATACTTATTGTACTTGTTTGGAAATGACACTCACCTGTAGTGATCTGGCTGACAGGTAGATACAAGCGCAAGCCACAGTCTCTGCACTGAACCTCAGAAACACATCTGTCCTCAAACTATCATTCATGTAGTTCCTAGACAGTAGAAAA
The DNA here is from genome assembly GCA_900302305.1 of Polymixia japonica. Lineage (NCBI taxonomy): Eukaryota > Metazoa > Chordata > Actinopteri > Polymixiiformes > Polymixiidae > Polymixia > Polymixia japonica. Next base: position 4,919 of record OMKK01066074.1, read on the forward strand.
AGCCACTGATATGTAACCACAACAGGCGAGTTTAGTAGTAGTGTGCAGGATTAAACATAAGTGGAACGAAGCTGATCGTAAAGTTACAATGCCAATTATAAAAATGTTATTAAAGTATTACCGATTAATTACATTCTTACTGCATAGAAATAAAAAATACTCTGATAATCACAATGAAAACAAAATCAAGTGACAACTGCTGAGAAAAGAGACCTACCAAGCTGTCTGGACCAGCTTAGTGTCCTTCTCACACTCCAGCACCTGAATGTACATGACGATTATCTGCAACGGTGGAAGGAGACCAATAAATAATTAGTTCATGTAGAGAAATGAGAAATTAGAAGCCTTTGTTGGACTGTTATAATCAACAAATCTCTCCAGCATAGCAGGCTGTATACCAAAATCTGGTGTAAATCATCATCTTACGACACAGCAAGTACATTCAAAACGCATTTGGACAAATGGAGTTGTATGTTGCCTACAGACAGCGGTTGTGGTAGCTAAAGTTAGTCATGCTTGCCTTGTGAGGGTGTTTGACATGCACACAGAAGCCCAGCTCCTTCAGAATTTGTCTCTCTGCTTTGATCACCTGCGCCTTCACATTGATGTAGGTAGCATCCAGAGGCATGGGGACTTTAGTCCTATGGACCAGAGACAGACCGAGGTAAGGGTGGTGCTCTATGTGAGATGCAGTTGACCGAGAGACTTTTAAGGCAGCATGAACAAGAAATGTGCATGAACAAGTGTGAAAACCCCGCCCAAAAAACTGAAAACCGAAAAATAAACTTACTTTCTCCCCTTGCTGTGTTTAAGATGGTAGAACACGTTGAGTACATCTCGTATTCTGCGTGGCTCCTCCTCTATCTTGGAGGCCAAGTGTACACATGCAGTGGCAACCATCTAGAAAAAAAGGGTCTATGAGACAAGTGACAACAACAATCCTAGTGCAAGAAATTAATTCCGTTTGCATGTGTGGTGGATGTGCGACAGCAAAAGAATTAAACCCACCTCTGCACAGTGTCGAACAAATGACTTGCAGTAAAAGAATCTATGGAAGAGTATCTGCCCTGTGGCCATGGCTACCTGGGGGGAGGAATGCAACAACATTAAAATAAATGGACCTGGGTGAAGGTCTGCTGAAACTGACAGCAAATGATCACAGAAAAGAGGCCTTACTTTGCAGTTAATATTGTAGTCTATTTACTCAATACAGCTCTTGTAGCTCTCATAGTTCCAGTAGTAAGTGTGGTTGCTGAAAGCAGCTCATATATATTCCCTTGCATACCACTGCTTCTAGTTCTTCCCTTGAAATGATTGCTGACCAACTACTGGAATCTTGATTAGCATGCTACAAACACTTCCTGTGTATCAAAACATTCCTAATGACTAGATGTATGCCTCTTATGTGTAGTGTAATGAGCGTTTTAGGTGCTCGTGATGATAACATTTTGGTTAGGACAAATAAAATACACTCTACTCAACTGATGGCTGATTTCCATAATTATAACTTGGTTACTGTACACCCTACGAATGACAAAAAATATTGGTATTTCATGTACAGGGGCTCCAGTAGCAGGCCAGTGCAGAGTGTGTGCTGAATGATCACATTCTCTTAGAGCACAGGAATCTGTCAGAAATTAATAGATGAGTTTGTCATTGTAGTAAGAGTGGGGCCCCAGCATGGGCAGTGGTGTCTAGCCAGTATCAGAACCCTGGCTAAGGAACTTATACTTGGTACTGGTGCCAGATACAAAGAACTGACTGTCATTTTTTATGATATAAGAATTAATTAATAGCTTGCATCCCCAAATATGTTGTACGCAACAAAAATTGTCAATGTCAATAGAAGTTTTCAGAGGTCACCTACATCTACAGACCTACAGGCTAGTGGCTGATGTTCTTCCTAAAATGTCAATTACAGCTTCCTTAGTAGGCTATTGGACAGTCTGTAGTAAATCTTGTAATTGCTCTTTTTACCAAACTCTACTATCAATTCAATCATGACATCGGAACTCAATTTGGGGTGAACAAGGACCCATTTTATTAGCCTGGTCTTCGCTTCTGTTGCCAGAATCAGTGAAGTACCACTGCACGTCTTACCGTCGGTAGCTAACAAAGTTAACGTTGGTTTGATAAAAAAAAAAAAAATCTGATCATATGACCTACTTATACTAAGGCATGGTCATCGTACCATCGTGGGGGAATGGTTGTAAATACATCCCTCGTCTGTTGAATTGTGTCATTAAACAAAGCGGTTAGCCTTGCTAGGTTAGCTAGCTACCAACCTGTGGGAGTCGCAGCAGAATACCCGCAGCTTGGATCATCTCGCAGCCCCGCATCCTAAGTTGCTCTTCTGTGTCGGCAGACAGCCCATGTTCAGCAGACGGGCTTTTCTGTAGTCGCTCCGCTGGTAATTGACAATAATCTAAAGTCAAAGTAACCCCAGAATATAATTTATCTTTTATCAGAATCCCTTCTCCGGGTATTCTTAAATCCCCTGCCGCCATGACATACTCTATTTTCGGTCGCATTACAACGCAAGACCGGGGATCTGAGCGAGCCTGTCCCTTTTAGACCTGCACCCTCCCTGTGGTTGCGCCTCCTAGTGGATTGGTAGGTCTACTGCATGTCCTATAACATTTCAAGTGAACGGCAAGGGCTACAGTATTTCATTTAATTTCATTTTATTAACAAACATATACAACGCCGGCGTCTTACATCAATCGAATGAAAACATTTAACATTAAAACAAAAACAAAAAACCCAAAATAATTCAGTAAACCCAGGGCTTCCTATAAATTTCATATTGTAGATATAAGTCACAAGGCGTTTTCTTTATGCAGTGAAATATAGACTGTGTTCAAGAGTCACACATTTTTAATTTATTTTGCATGTTTACATTTCAAGTTTAAGATAGTCGGTAATTAACAATGCGTCTTAAATTCTGGTAGCTTGCGTCAATGATCTGCATTTATATATTTTAGTATTTGGCAAGTTATAAATTAGAGTAATGCAAATAGGGCAATCGGCCTTTAAGCCAAATTTGATACAGTAGTATTTTAGTAGTACAAATATGATAACGTAGTTCATTCATTTGACCATTTTGCAGTCAGTAATGTAAATCTTTCCATAAGTAGCTATGTTCAGTAATTACAACGTCATGTGCAGAATTGAGGTAAACCTTGGCCTTGGAACTCGTTGGGTGACTTGATTTTCTTTGGCTTTTAGGAAAAGGCGAAAGAGAAGTATTTGTTATCGGTTTGATAATACTTCCATTAAAATGTTTCGGCTTCCTTGGTACTGTAAATTTGTGATTACAACCAATTGCCACTAGATGGCCCAATAAACATGCAAATTATCCAGACTATGTAGCTTGTCGCTATGTAACTATAACCCTTGTCTAGTCTTTAATTTAACAGGTGACCAGCTGTATCCTCTTATTATTGAATTCTGTGCACTATTAATTTATAAAATTATAGTGGCTATAATATCCACTAGATGCACATTTAATCAATGTTATGCACTTTATGGACATTTAATCAATTTCCTCACCGCCAAAGAGGGTCAATATTTTGGAAAGAAGTTATGTCGAAACGTTTGAGAAGGGTCTGGCTGCAGGCCTCCACTGCAGTGCACCGCAACCCCGGGGACAGAAGTCACGTGAAGACACTGACTGACATGACAACAGCCAAACTGAAAGATGACTGTGGGAAGGCGAGGGAGCATTGTTGTCAGTTGTCAGGTTGTGTTGGGTTGTGTTGGGTTTAAAATTAGAAATAAATGGGGTTTTTTGTTTGTTTTTTGAGAAAAGCAATACTTTTAATCAGCATATTTATACAATCTCAGTGGATGTTTTATCTTTCATTGTTTGGTTAAGTACAAAAGTTACATGTATGACCTTTGTTCCAGGGGTTCTTAATTCAGCTATAAACGTTACTTTGATCTGACCAACCCAGAACATAATATACAGTATGGAGGTATATTTTCCCCAAAACAAATTGTACATAAACTCAGCATTGTGAAATGGTTCAATCGCAAACCCAAAGTCAGTTCTGTATATTTATAAACAGGATTGTACCCATGTTTTGCAAGTACAATCCTCATTTTACAATGATGAATCACCATTTCCGTTTATAAAGGGATTGTGTTTTACGAGTGCCTCTGTTTTGGTGGGTGTAGCTCAGCCAAAGGAGAAACTTAAGAAAGTTCATAAGTTTCAATTATGGTTGTCATGAATGGTTTTAGTTTGAAGATTGTCACCGCAAGTCCCAATTTATATTCTGTCTGGCTTGACATTGGTCTCACGAGTTGCATTTCTCTTTTGGTTGAGATGTACCCACCAAAACAGAGACATTAACCATGTGTTTCAAATACAATCCATGTCTCTGTATAGACGGAAATGGTGATTTCTCATTATATAATGAAGATCATACTTGCAAAACATGTGTTAGAATCCGTTTATAGATTTGTTGAGTTTACGTAGGATTTGTTTTGGGGGAAATATACCTCCACAATACAGTAATTGTCCTTACGCTTTGCAAGCACTACATCCCTGCTGGTGATCACTGAAAGCAACACTTGTCACCACTATGTGAAACAGCAAAAAAGGGGCTCCAGAGTATTGTGTACCACATCAAACGTGTGACTATACACACCAAACACGTTCAAAACGCAACAGCCGCCTGCTTGTTGCAGAGTCTCACAGTTAACCCAGTACATTGGATCTATCAGAAAGACACAATAGGGAGCAATTACTTTCCCGTGGTACGCTTTCTCTTAGCACTAATGAACTGAACCCATTATGTGCTAAAATAATTGAATATATTACAACAATGTATTCATAAAAAGATGGACAGATGTGAACGCTCAGCTTGGCCAACCAGCCTGCTTCTCTGCAGTGCAGCATATTCCATCTCCTCGGCCCGTGCTGTAGACGGGCGACACGCACACTCGACTGCTGGGGGCGAGGTGAGCGAGCCACATCGACATGGAACCGGGGGGTAGGTGCATGGAAGAGGACAAGGGTTTTGAGGATCTCTCAGTGGTTTCCCCCTCCCAGCTGAGCCAGTAGCCTTGAAGGCCCTCCTCGTGGCCCCGCCACTTGACCTGCACGCCGTTTCGCTGTACCGGGGTTAGCTGAAGGTCCACTAGGGCAGGGAGCTCTACAGCGAGGGAAAAATGGAAAGAAATGAGAAAAAATATTTAAATGACCTTGTCTATTAGAGCTAACCCGATTACAAAGGTGGTGGGGGAAACATGTATGAAGATGCAATAAAAAAACTGGGACAATGTCCTTGGTAGGCGACCTCTAAAGGTCGGCATTCAATAAGGAGGAACACACAGAACAAATATGATACTGTTAACAAAAGAATAATCAATTAAGGGCCAGGAAAAACAGCTGAAAGTCACATATTTGCCTACACGCCTATATTTGTATGGAAATACACACACACACACACACACACACACACACACAGTGTGCCAACCTGAAAACCGTACCTTCTTGAGTGCATGCTTTAACAGACATGGTCTTTTCTTTGCCTGTTGCATGCAGAGCGCTGACTGTAACCAGGTACTGAGTGTCTGGATCTAATCCGGTGAGCAGGGTAGAGTTCTGATGGCCGTGTAATGCCACCGTGTGGACGCGTCCGCTAGGAATCGCTCCATACTCCACCCTGTATCTCCGGACCCGAGCGGGCTGCAGAGGACCCCAGCTGATACGGATCTGGCGAGAGCCAGAGTCTGATACTGAGACCACTGCTGGACTTAATACTTCTAATGTGAGAGGAGGCGAAGGGAGAACAAGTGAAAGTGGTTAGAGGGTGACAACGAACAATACAGATATCCTTTATGAATGCGAATTGCTTGAATATCGTACAAAACCATTGGAAGTTGTCTTTTGGAACACCTGCCAGTAGATTTAAAAAAAAAAAAGCAGTTGAATGTCTCCCCCAGACACTGAATGAAGTAACTGCTGTGTAGCGCACAGAATGTGCACAAGGTTTAGCACGTCACTCAAAAGTAATAATGTCTTCAAAAGCACAGTGGTAGGTATTGTCAATGTACAGACAAGCACACTGCAGCTGCTAACTTGAATTCAGCACATACTTTCCCATTGGTTACAGGAAACAAAGCAGCAATGCTTTGGCAAGTGTTCAGCCAAGTGAAAAGATTTCCTGAGGCTAACTGTACTGTATTTTTCCACCTAGTTACGCTATTGCTTTGCATTCCCACATGCTATTTAATGGAGGTGTTTACCTAAAACTTTGTTCGTCGTACTCTACGAGGCCTGTTCCCTGCACCCAAAATAACACCTGCCGGTACACTTTCCCTATTTCGCGCCCTGGTAAAATCTCTCACCGGGCAGCGTGGTGAAGGTAACAGAGAGCGTGTTGTGGAACTTCTGGTTGGACTCTGGGGTGAGGGAAGCTGTGTAGGTGGTATCGGGCTGCAGGTTGGTTAGCTCTTCCCAGCTGGAGTGTCCCGGGAGGGTGCGTCTGTGGTACTGGCCAGTAGCGCAGCCTGCGCCTGCGGGGTCGCCGTCTCCCTCAATTTTCCGCACACAGCTATAGCGGAGTTCGTAGTAACCGGTGTCTGCACTCAAGACCGGACGCCACTGAAGCACGGCGCTGTCGGAAGACAGATGTACCACGCGCAGCCGTTCTGCACGAATAATTTCTGGAGATAAGAAAACGGGAGAGGGAAGCGGGACGGAAAAAACAGGAATACGGAAGGAGAGCAAGATAAAACATGTACTGGAGGAAAAGAGAAAGCTCAGTGTATTCTGCAGTTGACAAGATGGTCTAAAAATATTTTATTTTTACAACTCTGTCAGCCGCCTCATTAACCTCTGCTGTAGGGTTACTGTTTCTACCGTGCTCAATTAAATGAACGCAATTTCCTCACTACATTATTTCTTCTAAAGTTTAATTAACCTTCTGTGAGTTAGTTCATGTGTATGTCTCTGGCTAATACAAGCAGGCATGCATGAACAACACCCCCCCCCCCAAACACACACACACACACACACCAATAATGGCATCCCTCAGGTCTTCTCGGATGATGTTGATGTCATCTATGTCCACAAAGTAAAGGTGGGAGTCGATAGGCGGTGTCACTGCCCGTTGCAGCATCTGGTAACTCCCATGTCCCGTGGACACAGCCAGCACAGCTACTCCCTCCTTCTTCAGCTCTGACATCGGTCCCTCCACGTCTCCCGGCTGCACTCCATCAGTCAACCACAGAAGAATCTTGGGGAGCTCTTCGTCCCTCCCGGATCCTTGTCCCGTCCGCGTCCTAGAGAGTACCTTCTGGGCCACCCCGAGGGCAGTCTCCGTGTTTGTGTCTCCTTGGAGCTGCCTGGTACTGATCAGAGCTTTCTGCAGGTCCGCCTGAGTGGTGTGGGCGTCGAGGCCAAACTCCAAGTGAGGACTGGTGCCCACCTGTAAGAGGCCAACTCTGACATGGCCCTGGCCCAAAGAAAAAGGACGGAGCAGCTCTGTCAGGAAGAGCTGCAGGCGTGCAAACTCGTAGGATGAAACACTTCCTGAGGAGTCCAGCAGAAGCAGAATGTCCCCTTCACAGCAGTTCAACACTGGCAAAAGCAGAGAACATTGGGAAGTAATATTAAAGGGCAACGGAAGTGTTATTGACATGCGGGTCCTGTGCTATTGTTGTCGGTTCTACTTTATATCATTCTTGCCATGACAGGGGTTACATTAATACCATTGACCTCTGATCTTTTCCCTGAAAAGTTGCTCCCCTGTGATATAATACAGCCTCCGAGGAGGTTTTTTCTTCTTTTTCTTTTAGATGCTGGATTAAGGCACAAGGGAGGAAGTTTTCAGAAAGAAAATGACATCTTAAAGGTTAACGTGGCATTTTCATCAAATACGATAACTTCTGCAGTGTCTCGGATCCATTTTGAAATATAATAGTCTCTGACAGCGAATCAGCCAAACACAAGTACAAATTAACATAAACGTTATTATCACTGGGAACACTCAAAATGGAGCAATAGTATAAGACTCATCGTACAGTTTTATGTAGCACATAAAAGGGCAAACGAGTAGGAAATATGCAGGGAAACGCATTAGAGAAAGAGAGAGAATAGGAGATTCTGACTGAGCACACTGTGGTTCCTAGATCTTACCTCATTTCTCAGAAGTCATTGTTCTCCCTTTCATCATGAAAAAGAACTACACGCTGAAATCATTTTCGGTGGAAAGAATCACCCTGGACTACACCCTGAGCAGAGCAGTCGCAGTCAGATATGTGTGTGATATCATCACCTCCTCCTGGACACCAGTATGACAAGGAAATAAAGGGGGTCCTTGTAATCTCGGGTCCGTTGCGTGTGTCTGACATTACAGCAGACAGGGACATTTTCTACCGGTGTATGCTGTTAATGACATCGTAGTCACGTCTCTCATCATCACTACCACAGTCTGTGAATGTTTCACATTCATCTTTTACCCCATAATCTGTGTTCAGTGTCTAAACCCGTGGAAGCATCGCAGTAACATTACAATAATAGCTTGCATAAATGAAATAAATAGAAACATAGTCGGAGATGATGCGAGCTGGTAGAGTATAGGACAAATTGAGAAGCACCGTGAGAGAGAGAAAACACAAGCTAGTGGGAGTACAGCTGTTGATGGAGATGTCAAGGAATGCAGCTCTGTTCCCTCCTTGCATTCCTCACAGGAAAGGTGCATGTGTGTTTGTGTGCTGTAGGCGTGTAGTTGTGTGTGTGTGTGTGTGTGTGTGTGTGTGTGTGTGTGTGTGTGAGAGAGAGAGAGAGAGAGAGAGAGGAGCACATCATCTAACTGTCACTTGGTTGGTTTTAAGCTGCACCAAAGCTTATGCCACACTGGAGAGCTGCACAGATGTATGAGAAATTAGATTTTCTGTGACGTTTATGTGTGAAACCCGGGTACCCTGTACGTCCAACCTTTTTCTATCATCGAAAAGATAGTTTTGTTTAAATACAAGATACAATTTTACATAGAAGATTGAGACGAATATAACTATATACATAAACGATTTGTGATGTAGCCACGTCACAGCATTAAACAACTTAAATCATGTCATGTGGGAAATCGATATTGGCTCTGCTTATCAAATTTAAATTTACCAAAATACTTGTAAATGGTCTAAATGGACATTTTGGAACGTGATTCATTGTGGGAAGACATTGTGCAGGATATATGCATCAGCTCAAAAATGTCGAGATCAGTCATGTGGGCCTTTAAGTAACTTGCTTGAGGATGCATTTGACAAATATGGCCACACAGGGACTGAGTCCTCTGGCTGGGGGACAACTTCACTTAACATTCAGGCATCCTGCTATATCCTGTTTTATGTTGATGACTGTACACTTCTGAAAGGAAGCACACTCCTAAACATTTATCTAAGAGCCACAGAAAATTAATAAAAATGCCACAGATTCCAACTGGGTCTTAATCCTCTTTTTTTTCAGCCTAGCCAACTTGGCTAATAGGTCAAAATATTTACTTTTAATTAGCTGCAGCCACCATTCACTCTTATTACATTTATTTTACAGAACTACACACAAAAGGGTTCTTTGTCATACTCAGCATTATAGACGTTGTTGTTCTGAAAACCAAAGAGAATAAAGCTGTTCTCATCAAATGTCCAAAAAATATAAAAGATATTGCTATATTAAGCTTGACCAAAACATATATTTTCTTATAGTTTTAACTTGGAGTATCCTCTTTTGAGGATATATTTGTTTAAATATATAATAATAATATGAATACACAATATATAAAAAAATGTTGTGCCAACAAGCTAATAGTTTTAGAAAAACTTAGTAAAGTACTTTTGTATGAACTTTTTTTCAAGCAGTGTGACAAATAGCTGGTGTACAATAAATAAAATGTATAAGGTTGCTTTGACAAGGGCAAGCATGATCAATAGCTCATAACAATAGGCTATTAGACAATATATCTGTCACAATCTGTCACAATCACAGTCAGATAGTTCAGATATTTTTTAGTCTAGTATTTTCAAATCGCACAACTAAAGTGACATTCATCTACGATCCATTGATAATCCAAATAAAATCAATAGTTTGATAACAGTGACCTTTTATATTGTGTGACTGATTATTTACACTCATGACGGTTATTACAATCAAGTAGATGACCACTGTTTTCACTATAAAATCCCCATTTCTAAAATAATACGAGTGGCATTACACATTAGCATATTTCTGGTTTACTATTTAAAATACAATTCACAAACAATGGTTTATAATAGTATCAGTGGAATGTACTCCTGGCATATCATTGGCTTCAATATGTGGCAACATGCCATTGTCTGAGACAACTTGCCCGCCTCAGACCTTTTAGGAAAATATCACTGCCATGAACTGAGTTAAGATGCATTATAACTTTAACCCTTGCGTTAATACCACACATTGCAACTTGTGCATTTACCTAAACTGTTCAGACCCTACTGTAGGTAACCTCTTGTCAATAAAGCAAACATTCGCGTCTTAGCTGAACAAAGACTTTAGTTGAAAAAAAATCTGATTTCCCAAATTATCTTGTGTTAATAACGATTTAAAATTAGAATCCAATCTACATTGGGTGCATTTGCTCAGGATTTGTATTGAAGTTGTTTGGAGACACATGGTGCATGATATATTATAAGGTGAAATGTATTTACAGAGTAGAGGGTGTTGTCACTCACCTGACTCAGGTACAGCAACTTGCGTGTTGCTCGACCGCAGCGTTGCCCCGAGGATAACAAAGGCAAGTAAAAAACACTTCATCGTCGCCAGACAACATCAAAAGCGTATGGTTTTGTTTAAAAACAACAAACAGACGAAATAACCCAAACCAGACCTTCCTTCACCAGAAGCCATCGCATAACAACCAGACTTCTGCCCCACTCTTCCTCACGCAACAAAGATTGAAGCTCCTTTCGACTAAAACATTTCACAAATACTATAGTCTATTTTTTTTTTCCATTAAGGATCTATTGCCTTTCAACAAACTTTTTACTCTATTAACCGGCTTCACTTTCCCTCACCAAACACCTGCGTCGTGCACTATCGTGACTGTCTACAGATCGTGGCTATTTCGTGGATATTCCGTGTAATCTCTTCTTTGGGAATTATGAACGTGATTATTTCTCTCTCTTTTCCTAGCCCGCTATACTGTTT
>OMKK01066075.1:8445-23600 GCA_900302305.1 Polymixia japonica
AACACGAGAGCTGAGGTTTAGGACGTTATAGAGGCTTTACTGGTGCAACACAACAACTGAAGCAGAAACTCTCTGTCTGTCTCACAGACAGTGTCTCTCTCTATACAGACAGTCTTTCTCTCTCTCCTCTATACAGACACAGTCTCTCTCTCTCTCCTAGATACAGACACAGTCTCTTGGTGTGCCTTGCTCACTGACCCTCTGGTAGTTCTGCTCCTTCTGGATCTGGTCCACCTGCTCCACCAGCTGTCGGACTCGGAGCTGCAGCTCGGTCAGCTTGTCCTTGGCGGCAATCTCAGCGTAGTTGTTGGTGTGTTCTCCCACCTGGATGTCTAGATGGACCCTCTGTAGAGAACAGAGAGAAGCAACAGTAAGAATAGGTGTGTGTTTCAACCGAGGCCTGTTTGGAGAGGGATTATAACATGACTTATGCCAAAAATCCAGCACCTTACGGTACCATGAAACAGCAGCAAAGTCCACATCATCTGTCACAACCTGCTTTGACTATTTTACCAGACAGCTAGAGTTTTATAATAAACAGGACCTCCAGAGGATGGTTGGTCAGTACAGTCAGAGGAGGCCAGCATTTGGCCGGTGGTAACTTCTTATCCTGTTTTGAAGAGCAATAGTAATGACTGTCACACTCATCTACTTACAAGCATTCCTCCAGCAAACAGGGCGAACTTGGAGGAGTTGGAGTGAAGGCAGATCTGGTGTTCTCCTGGTGTGTGGGAGGTGAAGGTGAACCGTCCCTCTGAGCCATACTGACGAGATAGGATCACCTGCAGGAAACACAGAAACACACACACGGTAAACATCACTACCTCCACTATTGGGCTTCAACTCCATGTACTAAATGAATCCCTCAGGAGGGGAAGTTGGTATTCGGCCCTTTGGTTGGGGCGCAGGGTCAGCTGGCTTTCTGAGCCGATACCTGCATCCTAGTGTTGCACGACGAATCAAGCATTTATCACAAACATGAAAAACATAAAAGTTGTAAGAAATATATTAAAAAACACATAAAAGCTGTGAAATGGAGATCTACCATTAGAAATGAAAACACAACATCCCCTGAATGATGCAGTCCCGGGACGTCTCAGACGTACCCGCTGTGCAAGCCCTGTTCTGTGCAAGAGTGTGGTGTGAGCTTGAGTTGCCTTTAGCACACATAGACCACATTTCCAAATAACAAGTAGACAGAGAGAAGAGCTTGGCATTTAAACATGGAGCTTTGTGGATTTTAATAACAAAATCAAACTTTTGAGGGTCTGCTTTTCACATATCTTGATATTGTGTACTCTCAGGCAGGTGGCCATCGTACCAGACTCCTCTCTGAGCAGCTGTTTCTTGCCCCACAGTAAGTGGTAAAGATTTCCTCCTAGGTTTTGCATTGCCCACATTCTGACTCACAATACAAGTAAATGCATAAACTAAGGTGCCATCTTGGGGCCGTCGGGCTCGCGCGTATTCACAAGTTACCTTCTCATCGGGATCTTTGACTTCGACAAACATCCCCAGGCCCTGTGTCGCTGGCAGGTACTCTTCCTTTTGCTTGTCGTACAGCTGTGTCCGGTAGTTTCCTACGCAGAGAGGAGGGGGTGGGAAGGAGAGAGACAGACAGGTGCATCAGAGGTAGATAGAGTGATGGTCTCATATGAGGTTACTGTGCATAACAGTACAACTTGACTGCTAATGGAAGCGTCAGTTTAACAGATCATGGCAGAAGCCATTGTGATGTCCTCATAGTGTGAGCTTAACACAAATAAAGAGAGAGCATTCTGATAGAGCAGAATTATTTACAGAAGCACATTTTATTATCAATCATTCCTTGTACTAAACCAGCAGCCAAATATGAACTGAATGGAGTTGATTTGCTTCATTGGGTCACGTTAAGTTGACAGTCTCACTCAGGAACTGATCATGGATCTTTCTGGACAATAATACTGCATTTGAACTGGCTTGCCCTTGGGCATAACTGAAAATGAGGAGGACTTGGCCATTGTTTTACAGATGCAAATTAAATTAACCCAAACGTAAACGCGATCTAGACCAGTGCTTCTCAAAGTGGGGTCCAGAGAACCCCAGAGGTCCTTGAGGGTGGTTCCAGGGTCCCCAGCTAAACAAGGAACAGTTTATTTTTTACTATAATTTACTAAAATGATTCCAATTCAGCAATGGAAAGAACCACTATTCTAATTATTGGTTTTACTCGCACCACTATAATTTCCATGTGTATGCTGTTAAACAAGTCAATACTAAATGAACAACAATCTTTCCATATGGAGGAGCCTGGGACAGAATAGTATCAAATAGCAGTCCCTGGCCTGATGTGTCTATCTGGGGGTTTTGTGAAAACATATGATGCCCTGGTTTAGGCAGGTTGACAGACTGATTTAGACAGGGCTATAAACAGACACGGTTGTCTTTCTCTCGTTGTATGTGAGAGTACACGCCAACCTGCAGTCAGAAAACTGGAAACTTAATGTTGCCTTGTAGGCAAACCTCATAGAACATGACTTAAAAACTTCTCAAAGTCGTTAGACACAATAATCCACCAAGCAGGACCTCACGTATCTCAATACGTCATTACGCTATTCGTATTATTACGTCATGTTAAAAACGTAATTATTTTCAAAAATGTCACTTTCTACTTTTCACCAGTATGTCACCGTGCAGGAGTTAATGGACAACATTTTGACATGCGTTCATGTAAAGCAAAGACCGAGGAAGTAGCAATAAACGCATAGAATAATTAGTATATTGACAACAGAAAGTGTTTGTGAAAACACTTTGAAGGAGATTTCAAAGCTTACAAGCTAGCCGATTAGTTAGCTAACTAGCTAGCTAAAGTTGGTGAGCTGACGTCATCTAACTCCCCGTCACTCACCGATTATCATTGTTTCATCCGGAATTTCCTCTATGAAGCATTTCTTCTCCGTCTCTCCTATGTGAAAGTACAAGGAGGAGACGACACTGTAATAAACGTTCAAAAGTAGAACTGACAACACACACGACTGCATTTTCATGACCACCATCTTCCTGCCGGGCAAGACATCTACTGAGTCTGCGCCAACTCTTCTGTGCCACGTAAACTATCGCTTGTCGCTGTCCAATCAGCGCTCGCATACGACTTGTGGTTGTTGTAGTCCTATAAAGTCATCAATCAAGAGGATCACAGCCTGCGCTAAAATACGGTTAAAATATCAGTTATAGGTTATAATGGAGATTTATGCATGGGTTTTGTTTGGAAATTTGGATTGAACCCCATGACACGGTTCTTTTCATTGTCTTATATTACACTTATATTATGTAAACTGTATATTATATGTTCTGAATAAAAGAAACCCAGTTCTGCTATATAATAATAAAATCATCCCACTGAATAAACATAATCGGACACCAAAACAGAATCTCAAAATACAGTTTATTCCCATCCTCACAAGACGGCAAACAGCTCATACAAAACCAATAGAAAAATGGTTTGATTAACATATCTAAATCTATATTTCACTGATACAAAAATATAGTTGTTGTTTTTTACAAATAAAAAAGACATTAAGCAACAAATATATACATTTTTCTAGACCCAAAATGAATTTAAAAAAAACATTAGAAGTCAATGAAATCAAGTCCTCTGTTGACATCCAGGGGGAATGTATTGTGATGTTCTCTGTATAAGATGATGAGACAACACAGATTCCCCTGCTTCAGTACACTTTTGACCTATAAGCAAAAAAACAAGAAAAACACATGTATGAATTTAAATATTTCAATAATATTGTGAATCAAAGATAACTTGAGTTGTACAACACTAGATCAAGGAGGTCCATGCAGTCCAAGCAGCCAGTAATATGTAGAGTAATATGTAGAAGAAGAATCACAATGTTTATTCAGTTTAACTGTTAAAATATATTTCTACATGGGCTGAATTCACAGCTAGTCTAAAGTGACTGTGGAAATCAAATGTTTGTCAAATAACACCAAACACAGAATAAGCCTTCCTGCATACAGCTGAACAGACAGGATCACATAGATGTGGATGAGATAAGAGATCTCTAGTGGCCAAACAAACAAAATGTCCGCCATGTTCGCCAGGAAGAGGGTGAAAAAGTTACTAAAACATCAGTATGCAGCAAACAGAGAAAACCAGACCCCTCCTCCCGCCAACTACACCACTATTATATCTAGCATGGAGTTCTCGTGATGGTTGGCTTTACCTGGAGAAGGCAGATAAACACACGAGGCCCAGTAGGAACTCCAGGCCGTAGAAGCAGAGGAGAATGGCACTGAGGATGAACTCCAGGCGCAGGACAAAGGTCTGCAGCAGCAGGTAGTAGACGGCCAGCGCTGTACACGGCAGCAGGATCAACACAGACACACTGGTGGCCAGGGAGCGTTCACACAGGTTCCCCTTCCAGCCTGGAGAGCAGACATCCATGGAGGGAAACAGAACGCTATCAGTGTTTATTAAACTAAGGGGCAGGAGCCCAAGGTGGGTTGCAGGCCCGTTTCTGTGTGTTACCCACATTACAGAAGTTCTAGTATGTTTCCATGACAGTGGCTTTCAGTGCAAACCTCTAAAGGTCCACCTGGTGGCAGTAGTGTCACTTTTTTGGAGGACAGATGGTATCACCAGGGAGGAGGCCTCATATCTCAAACAAGATACACAAAAAATGTATGGATACTGTTTATAACATGTATCTTAATTTAGGCCCTTTCAACTACCAATTAGATCAGGGTTTAAAAAACAAACAATTTAGTGGACATGTTGTGTTTAAATAGGTTAGGAGTGAGTAGTTTAGTGCTTCTAATGTTCTAAAAGATACAGACAATACTGGTGAATAACCTGCTCAGTTCTAGACGCTAGGACGCGCTAGGATTTGCAAACACATTCTTTACAGGCAAACAACACGGTCCCAAACATCTCCTTCCTAATCACACACCGTAAAAGATCCTGAGGATTTCCAGGCCCAGGAAAAGGAGAAGCAGAGCAACATCCAGAATCAAGTTGTCAGAAGGATATGGGAGCATAATCCCTGTGGAAATAAAAACAGCATTACCATCAGTACCTGAAACGTTTCATTGTGGATCTCTCATTTGGCCTAAGACTTGAACATCCTTAGTGCATCCTGTGAGGGTTGCTGAGAGAGCAGGCAGTGGTTGTGTCAGATAAGATCAGTGCAGGAAACTACATTTTCCATTTCCTCAGTGTCTTGCTCATGAACACTTTATCAGAGAAGATGCTTGCTGTCATGAGGGCTTGAACCTGAGCCTTTCACTAATGACAAGGCACAATGCAACCCTAGTTCCATCAGATAGTGTGTCATCTTGGGTTGCTACAATCTAAATACCTAGCTAACTAGGCATCTTACAGACCTTTGTAGATGAACATGAGAACCTCTGCAAGGAAGTAGGCTGCAAAGTACCAGCTGTTGAGGTAGAGGAGAACCTGTAATGGAGTGGAGGACAACTGAAAGAGATATGTTAAGGATAAAACAAAACAGAGGAGCAGGAGAGCAGTAGTGTCATGGGGAGGAGGGTGGGAAGACTGGCCGTGTGTTTTGACACCATATTACTGTTTGATTTTTTGTTTTTTATTGAACTTGATAATAAATACACGTACAACAAGTACCACACAAATGTAATACATACAGCGAAGTACATATTTTTACACTAGGGGGAAGTACAATTCTATATAAAAAAAAATCTTTTTGCTTTTTGTTTTAAATAGGGCCAAATTGAAACAACGTACTGTTTAATCTCCTTTCTAAAAATAATAAAACATGTTTGTTTTTGCTTGAAAATGTGCATTTATGAATATGAAATGTATCCATTAAAATTATAAGACTCATCGTGTGCATTAATTATGTGCACATATCTCTATGATTTTCCAGGAGTCAAACAATACATGTTTCCACAATCAGATAAAATGTTCATCATGCAGTTTGACTTGAAGGATACTATAGGTTGCATCCCTGCAATGAAACAACAAAAGAGGACAGTATATTTATAATGTTATTAAACAATAGAATAGGACAGTATATTTATAATGTTATTAAACAATAGAAGAGGACAGTATATTTATAATGTTATTAAACAATAGAAGAGGACAGTGTATTTATGATGTTATTAAACAATAGAAGAGGACAGTATATTTATAATGTTATTAAACAATAGAAGAGGACAGTATAATTATAATGTTATTAAACAATAGAAGAGGATGTTTAATGTGTTTCTGGTCAGTGCACATGATTCTAACTCAAGCTACATCTTCAACTAGCCAACAGACTCCAGCTAGCATGTTAGTTAACTATGTTAATAATGTTAGCGGACATGTTAGATGTCTTATGTGATGTTTGAGTAACGTTGCAAGGGTGCAGGGTGCAGTGAGCAGTGTTTGGTATCTGCCAATATGTTTAGTTAGCATAAAGATTCATCACATTTTGAAATCTCGCTACAATGTTTATAGTGACTTACCAGACGCCATGTCTAATCGCCATGGAAACAGTTTGAGGAAGTGACGACATACACTCTTCTTCTTGGTTTTATGGGCGGCAGACTGTAGGCAGTGGTGGCGCTGTACTGCCCCCACAGGTTAAATGTAAAGACAGTGTACAGTGAGCTGCACATGTTCATTAGGTGTGTTTAGTTTTCTGCCCACAATCTCGCCCAGGGCAGGAAGAAGTTTGGAGCTGGGTCTGGCTGATTCAATCCAGGGTTGAACAGGTTCAGTGAATAGATAGATAGATAGAATACACACAGCGCTTAACAACAGGCCAGCTCAGTCAGCCTGCTGCAGTTAGCAGTCGGGTGGGCTGGAGATATTATGTATGGATATATAATTTATGGATTGACACAGTGGCTCAGATGGGGTTTGGTTAAAGAGCATTCATTTTTATTTCTTCTTTAACCAAGCATATGTACAATACAACTTATTAAGCTGATATTATTGGACAGTGAGTGTTAAATACAGAGAAAACAATGTTTAAGCAAACCAGTCACACATAATGTGAATAGTTAACTACATTTTTATTGTGTTATACGTTTTGCTCAGAAGTTCAAGGTCTATTTGACATGGAAAATTATAATTCTGATTCCAGGCTAGACTAGATCAAAATCAGCTTGAATTTTAGAATGCACAACTAACTAGTGTTTCTAAGTCCACTAGGTAAACCTGGGCCACTGTATAAAAAAATCCTTAGAGTCCTTAAAACATGAATTGTATATACAACACAATCGAAAAGTGTGTATTCCCTCTGGTCCTCTATTCTCTCATGGATGGCGAGTCCTGACATAACAGTTCACCTGTGATTGAAGGAATCACATTCAGTCATTAGCCACGTTTCTGAAGAAAAACCAGGACTTGCCAGGGTCAGCTCAAAATGTTTCTAAGACAGGACTGACTGGTTGGTTAAAAGATGCAAAAGACAGAACATTTGTTTTGGGAGGAGGTCATCGGGGTCCTGTGACTGTAGGGTCACAAGTTAAATCCCCATGACAGCCAGTTTTCATCTCTATTTCAGTGTCATTGAGCAAGGCACAGACAACACCTGCTCAAAATGTGCCACAAACGACTTTCCCTGAACTCTGACCCCCTCTGGTGAGATGCTAGCTGTCTTATTTGGGGTAGTTAAAACTATCACATTCAAAGTATGTGATGAGAAATTTATTTTTGTGTTTACAATTCTTAAAAAGCCTACCAGCAGTCAAGCATGACAAGGAACATTTTTTCAAGAATTTATGAACACATTTCAAAAACATGTCGACATGTGCTGCATTCCATCACTTTTCCAGGCGTGAAAAACTCACTTTAAAATCCATGGTTTCTCCCAAGTTGTCCATGACCATGGGGACTGTTAGAGAAGTCACACTGGACAAACCCACTGAAGAATAGTACAACATCCTTGTCAACATCACAGTGCTTGATTAACGAGGTCTCAACCAGAGTCCACATTCAGCGTGTAGATCCACCGTCTTTAGATCCATTGTCTTTATCAGCATGTTCCTGAAATCGAGACAAGTCAAGAGTTTCCTATATTAATTTTAATGTCTGTTATATGCAACACACTGTGACATATTATTAGACTAAACTGATTTATTAACTGATGAATTAAACAAGTGAACAGAGGTCAAAAGGACAAATTGAAGGAGCCAAGGATTATTCAAAACAAATAAAATCAGGAATTCACCGACGCACATACACGGTACGGGACTCACCCCCTGAACCACTGGAACCACTACCTTAAACATCTGCCGGTGGGAGGAACTCCTGCAGTGGTTCTTCTTAGCCTCATCCTCGCTGGCGTAAATGACCTTACACAGGCTACAGAAGTACCCAATCACAGGATGGACAAACTCAGTTCCTGCAGAACAAAAACCATAACATTGAATGCCATTATTAAGACTGTCAAAGGAAATAGCTTGTTGTCCTTGTTGCTGAGCTTGACCTTTGACCTCCCCGTTAGATAGCTGACCTCTGACCTCCCCTTGAAGGGGGGCAAGAGAAAAGACAATTTCCTGACTGAATCAATATTATGAAAAGAGTAGTGAATAGAGCAGGTTTTATATTGAACTTTAGGAGGAAACAACTCCCTAATGCGCATGTCTCTTCTGAAACCAGCTTTACTGCTCTCCAGAGAATCAAAATTCAAGATCATGATCAAGATCATGATTTGAATCTGGTCTGACCATTCAGAGTCTTGTTTAGTGATAATGTATCTCAACTATGTACACAGATACAGTGAGATTCAGTGAAATGTAAAAAGGCTGAACCTGAAAATAACTGTTCTGGAACCCTACAGTCACTGTGTCAGTATGGAGCAGTATGGAGCCATCTAATCCAAATATATCATACCAACTGGATCGCTGAGTTCATCCAGTTCTGGACTGCATTCCACAGAATCGGGCTTTGGTTCTGTTGGAGCCTCAGTCTGTGATTCTAGAACCTTCCTCTCTGGTTCTGGAGCCTCAGTCTCTGGTTCTGCTCCTGGCTCATCCTCCTCTGCTCCGGGGACACATTGCTGTTGAGAGTTGTGCTCCACTTCTGTTTCTGGGATGATTGATCCACAAAGACAAGTAGAGACAAAACACAGGTGGATTGTTGAGATGCTGGTCCCCACAAAACACAACTACAACAACTAGAAGTCACCACACAATCAATGCAAATATTTCTAAATTACTGTATTATTGTAATTAATACATTTAATAAAATATTATTTGCATCAAGGCTTCAAGTGTGTGATCTACAAAGTTAGCATGGCACATTTATGCTTAGTCATCTGTTAACAGGCACAATTCATCTGTATGTCATCTGTCTGTAGGTTATATTGGAGTTCAGTACATGTGGGCAGGTGGCCTGGGTGTCCCAGCATAACTGAAGATTTATTTACACATAAACTGTAAGACAAGTGTTAGACATTAGGTACTGCCCATAAAGTTACTCATTATTGTACCCATATAATTCTACATTTACATTTCGGGCATCTAGAGCGACGGTAGAATAAGATCAAACTCCTGTCTCAGTCTTGTCTTACCGACTGGTTTGGTAGAGTCACATGACTCCGCACTGGTCTGCACTGGGACACATCCTAATTCAACCTCCTCCTGCTGAGATTCAGCCTCCAGTCCTGGTGCTGGCTCACTCTTCTTCTCTGGTTCTGTTTCACTCTTCTTCTCTGTTGTGTTAAACACAGGAGTGGATGCAGAGCCAATCTCTGGAGCTGGCTCATTCTTCTTCTCTGGTTCTGGTTCTGTATGTTTCTCCAGTGCTGGATCAGTGTTCTTCTCTGGTTCTGGTTCTGTATGTTTCTCCAGTGTTGGATCAGCATTCTTCTCTGGTGCTGGTTCAGGCTCCACTTCTGGGTGTAGTGCAAGTTTATTCTCTTCTTTCGTCTTCTCTGGTGCTGATGAAGTGTCCACTGTGTCTGACCCTGGTTCTCTCTCACACTCTGCAGACAGCCCAGTCACCTCTGCTCCTAGTTTACTCTTCTTCTGTGGATCTTGTTCAGTCTCCATCTCAGCCTCCAGTTCATTCTTCTTCGCTGGTGCTGCTTTAGCTCTATTATCTACCGCAGGTTCACTCAGGTGTGGTTCTGTGGTGGGTTCTGCTGGTTCACTCTGAGTGTCTGGGGCAGGTTCTGCCTCCACCTTCAGCTGTGGGTCAGTGTGTTCCTCAGAGGCTTGTTTCTGGCTCTCCTCAGCAGGAACGTCTGCAGCGTCATGTCCAGCGCCTCCTTCAGGTCTCTCTTCCTCATCCTGTGCTCCTCCTGATATGAAGGACGCCTCCTCAAGGCATTCTGTGGAAGGCTCCTCCTTGACCACAGCCGGTTCAGGAGCGCCCTCACTTCCGGCGGTCTTTCGGCTAGCGCCTTTCCTCCCTGCTGGTTTTCTGGCCGGCGCACTTCTCCTGCCTCTCCTCCTTGTTGGCCGCTGGCTCGTGTCGTCGTTCTCCGGGGCGTCTACAGGCGAGTCATCTTTCTCTGGCTCCTTATCATCCCCGGCCTGAGACGAGTCGGCGGTTTCAGCGGTGTGGACGACCGTGTCGTCCGTTCCGGCAGAACCCTTCAGAGCTGAAACGTCTGCAGCTGCTGTCATTTTGGGAGAGGATTCTTTCTTGGCCTTCTTCCTGGGCAGCTCCTCCTCTTCAGAGAGCTCCTGGGCGGGCTCCTCTGTGTGGGCCGTCTCAGTCGTGGGTTCCGGTTCTGGGTGGCCTCGGACCCGAGCGCTCCTCCTGGTGACCCGGCCTTCAGCCCGGGTCTCTCCGTCCCCTGGGGTAGTCGGGGCCTGGACCTTCCGCCTGGGACACAGAGACCCAGGTTCATGATGAGATGGACCAGAAATATTACATTCTGTCTATGTATGTAAATTGATTATGTATGTATGTATGTATCGTTAGATATGACCTCTGACCTCCAGATCAAACTAACATTGAACCATGTAGGCCACGTCCATTTTCAAAATTAATCAAGGCTATATTTTCAGTTTTTCAAATTCACACACTTTTAAGGATGTTTAAGGCCGGTGGAGCGCTGTCTTACCCTCTGGTGGGCCTCTGGCCCCGCCTCCTCAGGGCCTCTTCTGACCCGCTGGCTGACCTCTCTGCAGGAGTACAGGCTTCCCCCGACTCCACAGAACCCGCTTCCTGTCTAGGAGCTCCCTCTACTGTCTCCATGGTGTCGCCGGGGGCCTGGTCTTCCACCGCCACCCTGGCCTCACCCAGGTCCTCACTCTGATCCGAGGAGGGCTTCTCTACTGAAAGAACCTTCTCTTTCTCTTCTTGGGTCTTCTCTGTTGGTGCGCTTTCTTCGCTCTTCTCTTTCTCCAGAGTCTCCCCTTCCTTCACGTTCTTGCTCTCGTCTGTTTGGTTGGACTCCTCTGGTCTGGAGCCGGACGGTTCTCTGTCCTCGTCTTCACCCACCTTCGTCACGTTCCACCTGAGGTAAAACAAAGACAAACAAGATGATTCATCAAGAAAAACAACATTCATCCATGTTTTGTTTTTGCTCCATTCATTTTATAACGTTCTCTCCATGCTTCTTCGTCATTTTCCTGAAATATACTTCCAGCCATGCATCTATCCATCATCCATGCATCTCTTCACCCCTCCTCCATCCCTGTCTTCAGTACTCACGTAGTTGGCAGCCTTTTATACATTTCAGACACCTGCACCACCAGGAGCTTCCCCATGAACTTGCTCTTCCTCCTGCGGGTTTCCTTCACGGCTCTGAGAGCTGCAGAACAGCTGCACATCTCAACGAAGGCCTGAAACGCAGAGGAGAATAATCATAACACTTTACTTTATTTGACTTTTCAAAAATAGAGCGTACACAGTTAGACGACATCACAAGATGAAAATATAAAAACAGGGTAAAAACAATAGGATGAAAGACCACATAAAAGCAAGTTTATAAAATAAGTTTTAAGTTTCTGCTAGCTAAGAATAGTCTAAAGATGCTAACCACACACACACACACACACACACGGCATAGCTGGCCACCTGACCTCCAGCGCAGGGCGGAGGACGGTGTACTGCTCCACTTTGCCGAAGCCCTGGACGAACACGAGGAAGTCACCGTCGCTGAAAGACCTCTGGGTGAGGTTTCTGAAGTGCAGCACCCTGCAGGAGTCGTCCTCCTGGAACACAACAACGTTTTAAAGAAAGTTGTGTTAATATAGCGGAGTTGAAACTACACGGGACAGAAGAGGACAGCTTGAAGAAGAAATGGATCTGTGAGATACACCCATACTCATGAAAGACCCTGCTCTTGTTTAGACACTTCCACATCAAACTATGACAAGTATGTACGTCTGGGGAAGGAAACCACAATGGCACTTTCATAAACTCAGTAGATGACTAGATGAAGACCTCCAAATGATGGTTGGTAACCTGTTTTGTGTTTAAAGCACGATATAAATAAAGTTGACTTGAATTGAGGTGAAAGGACTGACTATGACCCTAGAGAGTACAATACAACTGAAATCAACATTTTAAATGGACTGGGATCTCCTTACCTGGTCCACCTGTACAGTGGTCTCCCTCTGGGCCTCCTCCCTCGCCTCCTCCCTCACTCCCTCCTTCATCTTCTCCCTTGCTCCCTCCTCCTCCTCATCCTCCTCCTCCTTGATCAGAGGTTCTGTGGTCTTTGAGGAGACACCTTCGGGATTCTCCGTTTCCACTCTGATCACCTTCTCTTCTATTTTACTCTCTGCATCTCCTTCTTTCTTCAGAGGCGTCTGATTGGTGGATGTATCGTCTCCTTCCTTCATCAGAGCCGTCTGATTGGTGGATGTATCGTCTCCTTCCTTCTTCAGAGGCGTCTGATTGGTGGATGTATCGTCTCCTTCCTTCTTCAGAGCCGTCTGATTGGTGGATGTGTCGTCTCCTTCCTTCTTCAGAGCCGTCTGATTGGTGGATGTATCGTCTCCTTCCTTCTTCAGAGCCGTCTGATTGGTGGATGTATCGTCTCCTTCCTTCTTCAGAGCCGTCTGATTGGTGGATGTGTCGTCTCCTTCCTTCTTCTGAGCCGTCTGATTGGTGGATGTATCATCTCCTGGTCTGGTACTCTCTCTCCTTTTTTTTTTCTTCTCCTCCTCCCCTTCTCTGCTCTTCCTCCTCTTGTTGCACGATGAGGAGGACTCTCTTGTCCTCTTCCTCTTCTCCTCTGGCCTCTTCTCCTTCTCGTCAGGTGTCTCCTCTGTCTCCTTCTTGGAGCAGATACACCTGAGGATGCAGAGAGATAGATTAACCTCATGATTAAGGGATAATTCACAAGCAGCTTCTTTTGAGCGAGCAAATCCCATATTTTCAATGTAAACACACTCAAAAGTGAGATCGACATTCCTGTGCGCCTTTTTCCCCAAGACGCGACCACCACTATCTAAACTGTGTCAAGACATCGCCAGTACACTCCGCTGGTCCGTCTGGTGGTGACGTTCGATTGCTAACCACACCCCCATTTCCTGTTTGAGGAGGAATGCAGGAAGTAAAATTGGCTGGATGATGACTTTAAGACCTTATGACCTTCAAAAGAGTTCAAAAAGTCTTTGATCAACTGCTTGAAATGGTGACCGTAATGTTTCGGAAATAAATGTGCGTGTTTGCTAGTGAGCAACGCAGAAGTTTGACGTGATGTGACACAGAGAGAGAGACAGAGAGGGTGACAGTCAGACAGACAGACAGACAGACAGACACACACACACACACACACACAGAGAGAGAGAGAGAGAGAGAGAGAGAGAGACAGAGATACATGTCAGACTGGAGACAACATGTCTTACTTCAGGGAGTAGTAATCTCTGGTGAGGACCACTTCCAGGGTTTGACCTTTGATCACCAGGGGGTTGCTCTTGTAATGATTCACCAGCTTCTTAGCATCAGCAGGAGCTAACATCTCTATAAAGGCCTGGAAATAAGACAGTGAGAGGCTCCTCTACTGTTAAACAGCCAAACAAAACGTCAACACAACTCATAGCAGGGAGACTCATAGCAGGGAAAGGTCAATAAAGATCAGATTATATTGACTGAACTTCCTTTGGGGAAATGAGGTCATAGAAGCAGCAAAGAATTAAGGTACAACGATAATACAACTGAATAATACAGCATAATTAATAAAGACTGAAGATACATACATCAACCCACTTTCTATCAATTAAAAATGTCAATTAAACATAAAATTACATACAAGTAGATAAAATTAATTTCAAGATGAAATAACATTATCAAACATTTCACTTCAGACTGAAATCCCATCACTGAAAAGAAGGAACCTGACCCTGGTCTATAAAATGACATCAACCCTGGAGAACCACAGCTGGCGTGAATCCTACCGTAGTCGGCTGGAATAATGAATGTTCCACAGGTCCAAAACGTAAGGCGATGTCGGTCAGCTCAGAGTCCCACGTCTCCTCAGCAGGGATCGGATGGAAGCTCACTACTTTGATATTCTGAAACACACACATGGTGCTTTAGGGCTCTGATCTAACCTGGTAACACTGATTAGCTTCCATCTCCAGTCACAGAAAAAAGTAATCTGAACTGATTTTACCGTCACAGGTTTGCTGCAGAAGTAATCAATGACATTCATGGCATCAACAGACGAACGCATCCTGAAAAAGGCCTGCAAAGTAGAAATTTCAGAATAAGTATCATCTTAAAAAGAATCTCATCTTCTTTGTGGTACTTTAGTATATCATCATACTACACAGACTCTGGGACTCTATCTCACTAAAAATTGCATTCTTTCAAATCACATTGTTCAACCCCAACAAACAGAAAGACAGACAGGCTGAGAGACAGACAGACAGTCAGGAGGACAGAGAGACAGACAGTCAGGCAGAGAGACAGACAGACAGGAGGACAGAGAGAGAAAGACAGACAGGGATATAGAGAGAGACACACAGGGGTTTAGATAGAGAGGCAGACAGCAATATAGATAGAGAGAGAGACATACAGACAGGGATGTAGAGGGAGACAGACAGACAGACAGACAGACAGGGATATAGATAGAGAGAGAGAGAGAGAGAGAGAGAGAGAGAGAGAGAGAGAGAGAGACAGAGAGAGAGAGATATATATATATAGAGAGAGAGACACAGAGAGATAGAGAGAGAGAGAGAGAGAGAGAGAGAGAGAGAGAGAGAGAGAGAGACAGACAGACAGA
>OMKK01066089.1:6968-20646 GCA_900302305.1 Polymixia japonica
ATACGCTATCGGGTCGGGTGACTGGAGTTCAGACGTGTGCTCTTCCGATCTACACTCACACACACATATATACACACACTCATACACACACACATACACACACACACATACACACACACACATATACACACACACACACACACACACACACACACACACACACACACACACATACACACACACACACACACACACACACACACACACACACACACACACACACACATACACACACACACACACACACACACATTTACACATGCACACACACACACACACAGACAGACAAATACAAAAACTAAAGACAAAGACAACCGCAATCTCTTCGCTACCTCTGCCTGCATGCCGGCGTTCTCTCCCGTGTTCCTGTTCATCTCACCTGATGAAGTAACAGCAGAAGATGAGGCTGAGGATGAACACAAAGATGCCCGTGCCGAAGATGACCATGTAGATGTTGAGGGGCAGGTCCTGGAAGGTGATGGGAGGCATGGTGCACGACTTGTTGGAGTAGACCAGTCCCAGACCACAGAAGCACCCTGCGCCGGGGTAGAAGAGCACATCGACGGTCAGTACCCTCCAGAGGACATGAGAACACAGCCAGGAGTCAAGAGGCTATGCTAGGAATGGCACCAAGGGGCACTGACTTCTTCTCTCAAACACAATTGAATGCACGCGCGGACACACACACACACGCACACACACACACACGCACACACACACACATTTTCTACACACACTCCCACTCGTGGGCTGCTGAGGGTCAGAGCTGCAGCTGTGTCCATCTCTAACAGTACAGTACAACATTGGAGCTTCATACACACACACACACACACACACACACACACACACACAGATAAAGACAATGAGCTAGAGAGGGACAAAAGTATTGAGTGCATGCGTGTGTTTGTTTGTGTGAGTGAGAAAGATGGGGAACAATAGATAGAACCCTTTAACCACTTTACTTTAGCTCAATCCATCCCTTTCTTAGGAAATACACACACACCCATACTGAACATTACTGTAAAACACTGTCACAAACGTCTGGCAAAGACTTATTTCTAAAGCTTGTTTCATTCCACTCACAGTCAAAGGCCCAGTGTCTGGCAATGTAGTTAAAAAGATAAAACACTGTGTTGCTGTATCTCGGCAACTGGGTTGTAACTCTTGCCAAGCAATAGCTTCATTCCTAAGTCTGATAACAAGTCTTTCTCTTGTAAACCCATTTAAATGGATGGAGACGATAGCATCACTCGTGAATGAAAAAGCTATTGAGTTTGCTATGAAAACTGGAGTTCTTTTGTGAAATAAAAAACTAATTTTGGACCGCGCATCTGATAACATCTATTTGATTACAATGAAAATGATCCCATAAAACATCAATGGAAATATGTCATGTCAGGCGGATGATTAAAGAATTAAGTAGCATGAGCATTTAAAAAGATTGTTTGTGTGTGTGTGTTTTGTTTTGGGACAACAGTTAAGCAGTGATTGCTTGTCTACATCCAGTTATTTTATGTTTTCCTTTGTTGAGTGAATTAAAGGGAACTATACTTTCATCTTTTGTATGCCATGATTAAGAAATACAATGTCACTTGAAGAAACTTATATACTCCGGGTCAGTGAGTGACATTTGCTTGAAATGGCACCAGAAAACTTGAACTGTTTTTTGTAAAACAATATTCAAAGGAAATGAGATCATTTGCATTGGACAACATACATCTGTTGCACGCTACATAAACAGCAACATGTTTCTTTTTTTCATGAATTGAGTGCCTTTTGGAGAACTTCCAGTCTAAACAGATGGTATGCCCATTAAAGGCCTCATCCCTGTCTTATCCACCTTGTTTTGATGCTAAACTGCTTCATGTGCTTGTTTTATCATTAAGGGGATTATCTGTGTAGCATTGCTATCCACCAATAAACAGTCAAGGTCAGAGGCAGAAATGTGGGGGAGGGTGGAGAGAGGTTGTGGCATGATATTAGTTTAGGTTTAGTGTATGTGTGTCTGTATGTGTGTGTGTGTGTGTGTGTGTGTGTGTGTGTGTGTGTGGGGACACTTGAGAACTCAGATTGCCTAATTGATTTCAAGATTCCTAGATTGCCAAAATTAGAAGCAAAATAGATAGATAAATGTAGATAGATAGATAGATAGATAGATAGATAGATAGATAGATAGATAGATAGATAGCCAGTGAAAGAGAGTGTGCCTTGTGTGTCTGCATGTAGATCAGTATTTATATATATTTAGATCTTTTCTGAAATATTTATACAGCAATGGAAATTTGTCCCTTGGGGCCAGCTTTTCATTGATCTCATTGAACTTGTAGTGAAAGTAATATGTTGACATTTCTATCTACTGTTACTGTTATATTAGAAGATCAATATCACCAGAGCAAACTCTATTTGCTCTGAATGAGACGTGATGCTCCCTCTACTGAAGCATGTTGAGGGCTACAGGTTTCAGTTCCACTGTTAAATTACTTCACTCCCCGAGAGACAATCAATGAAAGACACATTGAAGCTAATCCTTAATCAACACAGTCAACATGAAGTCCTCGACCCAAACAGATGCTCACAAGCTGTACGTGCACAAACACAGAAAAGTTAGCAGTAAAAGGGACTCATTCAATGAACCTTATTTTTACTCGCTTGGTTAGTTCACTGGTCTACCTCAAAAATCAATACATGAGGCTATCATCACGGCAGACATAAAGAGACACAGGGGTATGGAGGCTGTGTGCGTCACTTCACAGCTGATGACACACAAATCACCTGTGAAGCCACAGCGGTCTCAGATCACCATCTCACACCTAAACGTGGGTCGTGTGTGTGGAAGGCTTTGCGTGTGTTTACTAGTTTGCATGTGTCCACGGACGGACGTCCCCGTCTTCCAACATCTTTGTGCATATAGAAAGCAGACAGCTATACATAGTAGTTTGATATGGGTGGAACCCCGCGTCACCGCTGACCTATATTGCCACACTCAGGGGGCGCCCCGTTGCCATGACGCCGGGACGAGTGGATGCAGAGAAAAAGGACCGCTAGTCAAAGTTCTCATTTTAGGACAAGCTCTGACACGGTCGCTCTGATTCTAGAGTGTTAGCCAGACTGTCGTGTTTTCACTCTCAAACCGGGATAGTCCCTCTAAAGGCTGAGAGAGCTGTAGAATACCTTGAGTAAGGCTGCTTGTCAGACAGCTCCTTTGAGATGCCTGCTAGGGTTTTGTCCTATATAAGCAGTATTCACACAAAGCTGCTGCTTGCACTACAGGCAGAACTGTCCATTAAATATTCAACGGTTAACATGAGGGAAACACTCACACCCGCTACGGGTTTTCAAGAAAAAAGTAGGTTGACTCTAAACTCCATCACACGCGTTAAGACATTAGATGTGTCCTACTAACGTGCAAACACTGGAACAGATACCCACTGTCTTTTGCAGATACTGACAAAGACAGTTGATATTGAGCTGCAGAATGTCATTCTTCAAAACTGTGTGTGTGTGTGTGTGTGAATGTGTGCATGCGTGCATGTGTTTGTGTGCGTGTGAATTTGTGTTCGAGTGTGTGTGCATGTCTTTATGTGTGTGTGCATGGGTGCGTGTGTGTACACATCACTATTTCCCTTATGAATAGAAGGCGAGTTGAGCAGCACAAAGGCAGTAATTGTTCCTGTCTGGACACCACCAACAGTCCACTGTGGGGACCATGGCTGCTACACTCAGCTGCGCAAGTCAGAAGGAAAGACCACTAATCCATCATCTTCAGTGGGCTTTACCCTGACAATGAGGGACTGAACACCATGTTACTGGAAGGAAGAGATTCAATTTGTAAACCATAACTGATACGCCTTGATATCCATAAATAGTATTACAGGATAGCAGTTCACATAGGACTTAGCAGTTGTTTAAACATTTGCCCTTGGAGACAGTGGTCAAAGCCAAGAGTGTAACTGAGAAACTGAAATTATAGCCAACAAGTACGGCCTATGAAACAAAACGATGTGTAAAGTACGGGTGACCCTGCAGTCAATTCCAAGTATTTAATGGCACTAAATTGACTCTAAGTGTGATTAAATTAGATGTAAATAAAATCTAACATAGTATCTATAATATAATAATATCTATCAATCAATCTTATTAGTCTATCGATAAGTAAATTAATTGATAGACTAATAAGAGGCAAGATAAAAACTTATATCTATATATTTATGTTATCACTTTTTATCTATCCGTGTTGTTATTGGAACAGAGCCACAACAATTATGTATTTGTTTCAAAATTGC
This sequence comes from Polymixia japonica, assembly GCA_900302305.1. Lineage (NCBI taxonomy): Eukaryota > Metazoa > Chordata > Actinopteri > Polymixiiformes > Polymixiidae > Polymixia > Polymixia japonica. The sequence goes on from OMKK01066089.1 coordinate 11,252, forward strand.
AAGTTTCTCAGCTTAGAATAAATAGAAAGTGATAAACTAAAATGCAGTCTAATTTATTAAGCGAGGTACCTTTATTAGTGCATTAGTATTACTACTGATCTAATTTACCATACATCAAAGAGGCCTATAGCGCACAATAAAAAAAAGACTGCTCACCGTTACACCACTGAAACGGGTGCATCAATGCTCCGGAGGGAGTCGATGATGGGATCCAATTCGTGTTTATCAACAAGCCGACGCCGCCAGTACAGATGGATGGCCAGTCTGTTTGCCGTGGGCTATAATGGACTACAGAACAGACCCAGTGACGTTTTCTGCCAGCGTAGAGGTGAAGGAGACAATAACGCGACAGCGTGTAAAAGGCCTTAAAAACAATAATTTTTTTATCGAAAGTTGAAAGAAAAGCGTGAAGAAGGAATAGTCTGTGTTATGTCAGTTGCGCGGAGGCTCATCCCTGAGAAGTGTAGACTACAAAATCAAAAAGAAAATCATGACAGGATCTTCCCCCTGCGCTCTGTATTGATTCTGTTATTATTATTAGACGGCATAACACTGACCTAGCATCTGTGGAGAAAGAAAACTAGAACACTGGCTCGATTTTCCTACTCCCGCCCCCGCAGACGCTATTGACATCCGGTGAGACCAATCCTCAGCTCATGTCTCTGTCGACATCTGTTATGACGGCTCGATGGACTGACTTATTTAAGTCTGCGTTAACTACCCAAAGTAATTACTCAACCACATTGTGAATCATGTTTATTAGTAATTAACAAAAAAGTTTTTAAAAATATAACAATTTTGAAATATTGGAATTTCATTTCAGTCTGCAAAATCTTAAAACCTTCCACAACAGTGTGGATGCAGAAACTGATTTTCAGTTGATATAATGTCATAAAAATGCACGTTGAGTCAGCACACATGGTTTAAATCAACCTTTGTTTGGAGGGCTGTGATTAAAACCAGCAGATGTGTTGCTCTGAGTTTCAGTGTGATTACAGATGCATGCAGTTAAACAACAGAAACCTCCAAGATATCAGAAGAAATAGATCTGCTCATATGCTGTAAAGTTTCCAGCGAAGACTGGCGTGTCGTTGTAAATCAGTGACGAGGCCTCTTCCTCAGGCTTGTCATAAGAATGCAAACTTCTCCTACCTAAAAAGAGCAAAATTGAAATGAATATCAATAGAGTAGAATAGAAATGTATAATATAATATAATCACAACGGCAAGCTTAACACAATGATAAAGAGTCAGTATTTTGGGGTATTACAGTGCCTTTTGCTTACTAGCTTACCTTCATTAACGAAAAACTCAGCCAGAAGAGAGGCCACTTGGACAGCATTTGCAGAGTGAGGAAAGTGATGCTTTGGATCCCACTGGAAACGATTCACCTCTGGGTGCCACTGCACTCCATAGAATGGATATCTCTTACCTGGTACACATAAAAATATACCATAGTGTGGTTATTATAACCCTTTTACAACGCCATAATAATATATTTAACACTTTAGAAGAACAAAACAATAAAGAAAATGTTTGGCCAACCTTCCATTGTTGACACAAAATGGGCTCCATTATTAGCTATGTTTGTGGACAGGATGGTGAAGAAATTCTGCAGCTTCTCATTTTCCTGGAAGGTCTGTAACAGAGTGCAACATTTCTCTAATCATAGCATGTAGTTTCCAGGGAGAAAAAACCCCCCATTAGATTACAGCTGACATGATATTGACTGTGTAGAGTGTTTATATATTTATGTCTAACAGTATGTGCTGTGTCTTGCACAGTCTGTTTTACACTGTGAGGTCCTGTTTAGCACCATGAGTGGTACTTTGTTACACTATTTGAAACATCACATGACACATTTACTGACATGACTCTGCGCTAGTTCTGCAAAGTAAAATTCCTGTGCATTATTGTTATTTGGCAAACTACATGTTTCCCATTTTTATGCTGATCACAAGAAACAAGACAAATGGTCAAATTGGGGAACTGAAACCTGAATTAGCAACAACTGACAGAGTGATGTACCTTCACGGTAATTCCATACTGGTGAAAATTACCAGTCAGAGGTTCGTGGGACAAAGCCTTCATGAGTTCAGTTGGAAAACCCGCAAACATTCTACTGGAATGAGCCTCTGGGAAAGGAGAGTGGTTAGAAATATTGAAGTCAGCGTGTAAGTCATAAAGAGGCACATGTTTATCATACAAATGCAGAAATTATTTGTTAATAACAGCTGAGGTGTTAAGTATAGGGCTCCAATGAAAAACACTGTGATTGTTCAGTTACCAGTGTTACCCTCTGATTTGAAACTGGCATCTACTGACACCAACTGGTAGAATTTGTTACACACAGCTTTCACAATTTTTTTCCCCATATGCGATCGAACACATAATCTGTTGCAAGCAGGGTTGGGGAATCATTCCAAACAAAAATGTACAATCTACAATCGCCTTACTAACAGGCCGCTGGAGAAAAAACAAATAATTACGTATATCCTACAAATACATTTCACAACCATTACAAACAACTTGATTAATAATTTAAAAAATAAAAAAAAAAACAACCTCAGATTGGATATATTATTCTTTTATAACAAAGATTTTCGACTGAATTCACTAGCAGTGAACTGACAATAACCCAGATAATAGTGGTGTTGCTCTAAAACTTGATGATCAGGTTAGGAGTCAAACTAGTTCCTGTTACATCTGTTGACAGACATACAGTAATAATAGTAAGCAGTGGTGTATTACTTGAGTTATAAGTGATAAAGCATCATTGTTTGATAGAGCAAACATTCTATATATAAACACATCAACAATGATTCAGTAAATGATAAGGAATAAACAACCATGCTTACCGGCAGTCAGGTTAAGGGGCAGGGCTATGTTCTCCGCTGTGGTGTTGGTCAGTAGATTTTCACCGGCGACCAGCACAGTCAGCAACTGCATGCCCAGACAAGTGCCCCAAATGGGGAAGAAATCCCCTGCATCATTTGCCTGAAAGATACATACAGCAACACAAGTATTCACTTCCGTGCCTCCATTAGGGAGTTTTATTTGGCAGGGGGAAGACACTTCTGAAACAGTATTTAAGCCAGGTGTCACCAAACTCTCAACTGAAACCGATACAAATGACTTTGTAGATTGAGTGGTGGCTCCACTAAGTGGGGTGATTTTCCTGCCTAGTAAGAGAAATCTACTTCAAAATAGAGGAAATAAACAGTGAGGGAGAATGAAAAATAACAAAGGCAGAAGATGAGCTGACAGGCAGGTAGACAGACAGGGTGTCAGAGAGTTTGAGTCTGAGACAAATACCATCCTAATTCATCAGAGAAGATGAAGAGAACAATTTTCTGTTTCACTAACCGTCAAGGCAAGCCTGTAGAAGATCATTGCCACCCTGGCAAAGTCTGATTCCTGTAAATCTGCAGATCCGCCAATAAAAAGCAGGCTTGAAGCACAGATAGTGACAGATTTAAGTTATTTGTTACATTTATCAAGCATTCTCATCTCACTTGTTGTTTGAAGTCAATCTGTAATCCTTAGGTTTGTGTATTTATTAAAGACTCCACTGTATGTACTTCCTCTACTGTATACTACTATGTGAATGATTGAGTTTTATTCTGTTTTTCTTACTGAAACCAGAAACAGAAACTGAAATCTGTTCAACAGCTAAAGTATCCAGGTAGGTAACTGGATTAATAGGACAGGATTAAGTTAGGACAAAATAACAACATTATAGTCTCTTAGCTCACCCATTAATAGACTTGAAGATTTTTTCATATTCAGCAGTAGTAAGTGTCAATCTGTGGGAGAAAGAATAATAGACACCTGATGAAGATATGAAGCCAAAAAGTGATAACATGCAACCAAACACTAAACTACAGATCACAGGCAGGCAAATCTAGATAAACAGCAGGGTTGCTTGCTTGCAACACAACCTACACGACCAACTGACAGGCTCCAGTAAAACCTTAACCCATATAATACCATACCTGGCTAAACTGTGACAACAGGCATAGAAGACCTTAACTTACCGGATTGGCACAACTCTGCTCCCCCCTGACTCAATGTATTTCACGTATGAGGCAGGTATGTAGGTCTTCCCATATGGTTTCATGACATCATCATGTACCAGCTGAGTCAAAATACCTGTGGGATACACAGCACCGTGAATACAGTGTGTTTGCACATGATTACATGATTACATGTTACAAGTGTATCATGCAATCATGCATAAAGCAGGCCAACAGTCAACCATAATTTCTGTAATAATTGTTCCTTTGCATTGTGCTGTCAATGTTGAAATGCACATCAACTTTGATGATACTTACCGATGATAGGTCTGTCGTTAACAGTCTCCCGGCTGCGTTTCGTTGGCATTGCTTCGCTGCAACGACCGACAAGAAGCAAACACGCAACTGCTGCAAATCCCGTGTTGAACATTTTGTCGCCAAATGGGTAACCGCGTCTTATAAAGACAACGAGGAGACAACTGGGACGTGTTCATACATACAGGAAGAAGCTGAGGTTGACAAAAGAATGTGACATGGGGTCAAGGACACGGAAGTCAGGAATGCCCAGATTGACAAGAGATGATTCCTGTGATGTACAGCAGCAGTCACGTGATCATCTTTGCAAATGTTTTGGAAATTATTCAGCTCTGTGAAAAGTACGACGAAAATCTACTACTGCGCAATTTTAGGGTGAGGGCCTCATATTCATGCAAGTCATATACTGCTATATGTGTAGGCTAAGCAGGCTATCTAGGTTCCAGTCCAATTTTTATGACATTCCAGCTTTTATGAGTTCAATAAGGAAATGTGTGAAAAGTTTTGCCCTTAAATAAAAACTTTTACGTTCAGCAGGAATACAAATGAAAAACCGGTATATGCTGTCTGTTACCAATCTATGTATACGTTTGAAACTATACTCATTCAAATAAAAGTTTGTTGGTGTTATTTTGCAAAATAGCATAGATCTATAATACAGTAAATTAATCGTGGTACGTTTAGATAACCTATATTGTGCTGGCAATGCTGCATACGCTTCGTGATTCCAGGAACCAAGAGCCCTCTGACATTACACTATGACATCGATATGGAAAACTTTTTTTTCCCTGATGAAGCGAAACTTGAAGAGCTAGTTTATTAAAGTTCAGTACAACTGAATGGCCTTGGAATCAGCTTCAGAAAGACGCAAAACTGGAACACTTTTTAAAAGTCTGCTGCAGACCTTCAAAATTGAGGTTTGCATTTGTTTTACTTGAAAATGCATAATGTGTAAATTGTGTTGTGGTTTTGTATTGTAGCCTATTTTATGTTGTAATATCTGCTTGTTGAGCTCTTCTCACCTGGTTAAATAAAGGAGAGAAAAAGCTGTTCCCACACCCAACATGTGTCAAATGTACCAGTTCATTCACTCACTGCTCTGCTGCGTGCTCCCACTAACTCCCCAGTATCCATGTGTGGCCTGTCGCTTCCTCAGGATTTCCAGTAGATCACCGCCTAAACTCTCTGTGCTAAATTGCTTGTTAAATTCATGCTTTTCAGGGAGTGATGAGGAATGGAGCCCTGAAGCCAAAGTTATTTACATCCATGACCATCCTGGAAGGGGATCCCTCCACTGCACGCCTTCACAAGATTTCTTCCATTTTTACCGAAATAAGTTTTTTTACTGGTAGTTTGTCAGATTAAGTTAGATAGTTAAGGTCAGGGGGTGTCGTTTAATTCTATGTCATTAAGGGCTACATAAAAAACTTGACCTGACTTGACATTTCCAGGATACCAATAATATCCACCCACCTATCACAAAATCAATACAAATAGAAAGTAGTAGAATACATTTGAGGAGAATCAGGAGCACACGGGCATTTGCATATTTTTACGAGATCTGCAGCACTTTATTGTCATATTCTTGTCTTGTCTAAGAAATCAAACTCAGCTCGACTTAAGTTAATCAGACTTACAGACTTGATCAAAGTCTGAATTCTGCACAAAAACATTCCCAACAATGTCATATTGTAGGGCCTTCCAGCTGAGAATATTTCCAGGAACAAAGGACATCCCTTTCATATAAGATCTGATTTCACAAGGAGATGTGACATAGTTCCAGAAGTGAACATCGGTAACGTCTCCCTCAAATGACTGTTGAGGATCAAATCCACCCCCGTATGTGTCTTGCTCCTGGCCTAGCATTGTACTAGGTGTCCCAGTTACCAGGGCTTCAGATAATATTAGTTTCTGGGAACTTCGTTTTCCATTTAACCACAGCTGGGTCAGTCCTGTCTTTGAGTCCCAGGTCCAGCAGAGTGAGTTCCATTCATTCTGCTGCTCTGGTAACCTACTAAAGGTATATTCACGTACTCCTATATGCGCTTTAAACACACCAACAACATTCCTGGTCAGAAGAACAGTATTTGAATTTGAATGGGTTGCCAGAGAGAAGATGACTTGCACACGGACGAGTTCGGAGAAGAACCTCTGGCACATAGTCATGGCTGAAATCGTATTGATATTAGCATGAAGAATAACATGGGGCTGGAATGCACTGTTCGGGAAAGTAAACTGCTTCCCAGTCAAATCTGTAAAAAATATGGGAAACAAATACAAAATAAAATATACTGTAATTCTTGGAAAAACAAAAAAGATAGACCAGCACTTAAATAAATTAAACAACAAATAAAATCTGCCATAGATATTCTGTAGGTTCATCCTGGAATTTGGATTAACGACATTGTCACAAGAAGCTTGGGCAAGTCCAAACACCTTCAAATGAATTTAAATGTAACCTTAGGAAATGTGTGACATACATTGAGCTACACAGAGAGGCAAAGCACTGATATCTCACCTTGAACTAAGGCATGACAACTGGCACAGAAAATGATCAGCAAAACCAACTTTTTCATCTTGCAATTGAAATGTGACAAGCGTGAAAACTTGAGTTAATATCAGATGAACCAAACTTGACTGAAGAAAAACGGTTCTGTGTGCTGATATAATACATTAACGTTTGTCCACAGTCAACAGTTCATAGTCCATTTGATTAGACTTTGTACTGACATTTGTTTTCATCCTTAATTTTTAACAAGTCATTATTATGTAATTATTTGATTAACTGATTGTTTCCATTTCCAATAAAATGGTATTCATTCAGCCCAGTAAATACAAATGAAGCATGGAAACTATTAGATTGGATAGACAAAACTGGGGCAAACCTAAGTTGTAATTCTAATAGTTGTAGCAATATGAGGTGCTTACACTCTCATATAATGTAAATGTAACTATTTAAATAAACTCTTACAATAGGTTATCTCAAATTTCAGTATCTTTACTGTGTCCGTAATTCTAACGTTACTTTAGATTACCTCGGGGGCATCACCCTTGAAACAAGGGAAAGATAACCACTATAAAAAATTAATAATATAAAATCCATATGGAAAAATAATAAAATTAGTCTTAATCTGAATTTGCGTGAATTCTTGACAAGACATAAGTGACTATATATTCCCGTATACACAAAAGCACAGAGACCAATTCTTTATCAATAAAATGCTTATTTAACTACCATCATGAATACAATAACTATTCTAACACCTAATGAAATGAAATGAATAAAACACATAAACCAATTGGAATAGTAAACAATGGAAAATCACGTATGTATAACAGATGACCACGGTGTTACAAACATGTGACTTCTGGCAGGATTCCTATTTTATAAGATAGTCGGATCTAATCTGGATTCTAATAGACTAGTAACTTTATCAACGACCACCCACACACACACACACACTCCTGATCACGCAGCTGAGAAACTCAGAGGGACAATCTTACTGTAACTCACGTGGATCATGGATGTAACTCCTATTCACAATCCACGGATATGTCTACTCCACTATTTGTTTTTACTAACAATTCCCTACTGGTAGCAACACACGATTGGATGCAAGTTGTCGCCTGATGGGAACCATAGGTTTAGGATGGTGCATGACGCAATGAATCAGGTTCGTTGAGAGTTCGTCTGGCAGGAACACACAGACCGTGTCAGCTCTATCCCTTTCTTCTTCATCACTCATTATCTCTCTGTCATTGATTATGTTCAACACTCAGACTTATACTTGACATATTTGCAGAGGTAATGTTGATAGGTATCTAATGCATGTAAACACAGCTATCAGGAACACTACAGCCACAAAGAAAATAAAATAATCTTAATAGAAAGTTTGTACTGTTATTTACTATGGGAATTACATTCATAATGTTGATACACTGAATGGTCGTAAATGTTGGTCCATATTCATATAATTGTTCATTTCACACCAAAATACCCTAAGTCCATAGTTCTATGTGAGAGATCATTCAGGGACTAAGCTGGGTTTGGTCTTCTCCTTGGTCATCTGGCGTAATCCTTATCTTCTTGGCCTTTCCCTGTAGGTCTCCTCTTATTGCTCCGTTGTTCCATTCATCTTTATTCTGATGCTTCTTCATACTGGTTTTAGACCATATTCAGTCTAGTCAGTATTTCAGTTGCAAGAAATACTGTGGTCAGATGTCCTTTGCTGGTCAACACGCAACACAGTCAAGTATACCATATTAGCTAGTTAGTTCTGCATTTATTGGCATGGATATACACAGATCAAAAACACTATCAATAAGTTGACTTTCTATCCATACTAAACATACTACAATCACACTCAAAATTGGAAACATTGGCAGTGTAGTAGTGTACTCAATAACATTATACAAGCATTGGTCAAAATAGCAGCTTTGGCATTAATGTGGAAATATCTAGTGTTCTGTATCAGGCAAAGAGTCACTGTTCAAGTTCAGAGTTCTTACTGACTTCAACAAGACATTAACAATACCATGTAAACAACCCTGTATAACTCAGATGAGATAAAAAAACAACCATATTTGGTCTCCTACATTCCAGCAGCAATGCTCAAGTCCAAAAGATGAAGCTGTCGAATCTGTTTTAGCTCTAGTGTCCTTCATACAAATGTAAATAAATCCAACTCCATCCATGTCAGTCTTTCTCTGTAAACAAGACAAAGCAACATCAAAGTAGGAAGTTGTGTTCCCAGGACATTGATTAAGCCTAGCCTAGCTAAAACAAAATGGGCCTTTAAGATGAAAGGCCCACATGAGCGATTTTTGAAGTTTTTGAGCTGATGCATCCTGGTGCTGCACAATGGCTTCCCACAGTGAATCAATTCTGAAAGTGTCCATTTAGGCCAATTAGGAATATCTTGGGTGGAAAATTACATTTTCTAAGCAGAGCCAAAAATAATGTTTCATGTTTCAAAATGTGACGTGGCTAGCCTATTGTGACAGCATCTGTTTGTAAAGTTATAAAACCCTCTGAACCTCCTACACCTGCCTATTTACAACTGAC
>OMKK01066089.1:20666-41188 GCA_900302305.1 Polymixia japonica
CCCCCCAAAGCACACTTACCCCTGATCTTTTCTATTTCCTGAGTTACATCCTCATACACAGAAGCCAACAGCTCATCCTTTGACTTCAGTCCATCTAGTAACACTGAAAAGAGAGATAAATATTGATTACAAAAAGGCGTTTGTCATTACCACAACCACTGTGATATTAACGTCATCACTATCATCACTATCATCGTCATTGTTGTCGCTATGACCACTTTGATATCCTAATCCCCTTTATAATCACAGATATCATCCCTACTACAACCAGATTAATATCATCATCATTTTTTATCATGTTCAGTATCAACTACTACAAATGTCATCTCTAGAGTAGTTTCTCCGAAGTCACTCACCAATCCTTGACTCCATGCTCTCCATCTCTTGGCGATTTTTTAAATACATTGGCCACACATGTCCATCAAAGTAGCCAGGGGGGTCTGGGGGCGTGTACACCCTTGAACTGTCAATCAAAGAAAGGAGAACACTTTTTTATTATCATTAAGCCCAGTTAAAAAAAATGTGAACAAATATAAGAAAGGCAAGCAAGTTAAACAGGTATAGAGAGAACATTACTTCAGAATGCATTTATTTGTTTTTTCCCTTAAAAGCTACACAAAAATGGATCAAAATATATTGAAATCTCAAGAAGGAGGATGTATAAAACAAATGATAGTGAAATCTGGTTTGTAACAGTGTTCACTGCCCTTGTCTCATTTTGGTTAAATTGCCTCAGGAGCCAAAAAATGTTTAGGATTTCATGTCCTATGTTACTTGAAAACATCTGAACACATCAACGGATTTCCCACCATCTTCTCTTCTTGCAGACATCATAAGGGATTTCCATGAAGTATCTTTTGTCCATTAATTCATTCAAAGGCCTGTTAATCAAAGTGTGAAACGACACTCATATCATGAAATAAATTCAGGAACACAGAGAGCCCTTACAGCAACAGATAGCAGACTATAACCCAATAGTTAATTTTCAAAATGTTCTATATCTATTTGAAGCAAAATTCATTACTTGAAGGTTATCATTCAATGTATCTTAGATATGGAGAATTCAAAATGTAAAAGTTAAAAAGTACTGTTATTAGTTATTATTTTGTACTATCTGTCATTTTTAAGAGCCTGTGTCACTTTTCTTTTTTTATACTGGTGGGTATCTCCTTCCTGAACAAAACTTTTCAATTCAAGGTCTGTCCGCTATATTCATGATTGGAATAAGCACTGTGACGGCCCCAAATACTCCCTAATTTACCTGTAGTTGAAAATCAGGAAGCCCTCCACTATTAGCACAAACACCTTCTCTTTGCTTCTTGACATGACTGCGTGCTCTGGTGTCAGGAACACCTCAGGGTCTCTACGCCATGAGTCAACCTTGCTCATCATCTTGTCCATGTAGAGAGCATCAAGCACTAAACAGAATCACAATTAAAATCACTTTCTTTGCCAAAACAGCTATTACCGTACTTCTATCTATCTATCTATCTATCTATCTATCTATCTATCTATCTATCTATCTATCTATCTATCTATCTCAACCATTTGTTATGCAAAGGATAGTCAACCAAATCAATTAAAATGATCAAGCAATAGATTATAGGAATGCCACTGTTAATTGAATCTAAAGTTATAAAGGAGTCGTTTATGACAATAATTGGCTAATAAGTGGTAAATTACAATACAGAGGATTGCCTGTGATCTAATCAACTGCTCTGTGTAAATTCTGAACAAATCATTGCAACTTCCTAACTGAATAACAAGTGATTAAATGAAGTGCCCCTACTGTCATATTGCTTGAACCCATTGCTGTCCACAGGTACCACAGAATCATCCTAAAGAAGAGAGATCATGGCCTCAAATTCACATTACTTTTTCATTACTGTGCCCATCAGATGTTTGTGAAGGCCTAAAAGATTTATCATGGTTGAGCAAGACAGCTGTAAAATTCCAGATGCTTTGATCCCTAATCTCAATATTTTAGGTGTGTGTGTGTGTGTGTGTTTAAACCCACTTTAAAGAATGAATCCTGTGCAATGATAGCGCTGTTGGGTATCTGATGGTGTAGACTGTTAGAAAGGGTAGACTTTCCTCCATTAGTCATCCTGAGGGAAACACAAGAAAGAAATGCAGCTCACAAAGTAAGAAAAAGATATACAGCTTAACACATCTATGTTAAATTGTAAAAAAAAAAAAAGTTTTAACTACTTTTCCAAGTAGGTCTTTGGGCATACAGTTACAGTTCACATAAATCTCACTAATATGGATAAAAACAATCTCACTAATATGAATTAAAAGCAAGCCTGATCTTTTTTCATATTTTTTGGTCAATTTACCAGTGATTATCGAAATATAATCAAAATGCTACGTAGAGAAGGATGGTATAGACTGGCCATGCATACATGTTTTGAATGGAGACACATTGCAACAGTGGTGTAGTCATCCTGACTTACCCACCAATTCCGACTATCAGTGTCTTCATTTTAGCTTTCAGTACCAAATCAATAGCGATTACTGTTATACAATAGGTAATAAACCATTCATAAACAGATTTTAGGCTGATTAACTACACAAGGACAAGTCGAGGTGGCTACAACAACTTCCTTCTCCCTCCTTGCTTACCGCTTACTCCTTCCACTTTTCCGCTATTGATTACTCGTGATTCGCCGTTTGAGAAATTGCGTCACTTGCGCCCTCCCCCTCGGAGAAACCTATGGCCATTAGCTGAAATTACATTATTTACAAACTGTGCATGTTGGAATAAAGTCCCCCCTGTTGCCCCATGTTCTATGTTGTTAAGAGGCCCAGTTCAAAATATAATCACAAAAAACTCAAAACAGTACATGTACTGCATCAATTATCAAAGTTTAGTTTTGCTTTTACATTTTCTTTCTGGATCGAGCAATAATGGAAATAATTTATAACATAACATAACATAACATAACATAACATAACATAACATAACATAACATAACATAACAGAACAGAACAGAACAGAATAGAATAGAATAGAATAGAATAGAATAGAACAGAATAGCGCGTCGCTCTGAGCATGCGTACTTCAACTTTTCCGCGTAGACGTGAGTGCTCGAGCTGGGTGGACTTCCTCATTGGGAACGAGAAAGTGTCTTTCTGGTCGAGCGACGGTTTTGCCTAAAATAATCTATAGCGTGTTTTTTTATACCTCCCAAAATGTCAAAGCCTCCTCCTAAACCAGCCAAGCCAGGTAAGTTCAACATTACACTTTGTTTTGTTGATTTTCTCTGAAACGTCTCCCTGTCTCCTTGGCAGCTATCAAAGCTGATGGGCGGGTGGAGGCGTGCAGTGCGAACTTCACATTGTTAATTGACAGATTTCAGTCAATTGTGAGAGTTTAATTAATCTGTAGGCTTCCACGAACACTTATAACTTTTGCTGTTGACAATTATATTCACAAATGCCGAACTTTTTCTGTATGAAGGGAGGGGAGATCCAATATTTCAACGCCAGGCCTCTTGACTTCCCTATTTACATCCTCGATGTAGAGAAAAGTGTCAGGCTAGAGGGACACAGACTAAACGTGATGGTGATTTATAAAGCAGCATCATGTTATTGCCTCCTGGAAGCTCATTCTGCAGTAAACCTCTTCTGCTCCCATGCATGGTGTTCCCTTCCTAGACATTAGGCAATAAAGATAATGAACAAAAGGTTACCTCTGTCTATCTGTTATCCTGTTTCCTATCTGTGGGCCCATGATAACATTAATACAGTGCTAGAAATATGGACGCTTCATTATCATTCAGGCTCTTAAGTTTTAAATCACCTCACCAAACTATGGACCGGGTTATGGTGACAGGTGTGGTCATTTTCTGTGGCTGACTGGTACAGGGCACGTTGAAAAGGGGGAGCCTGTGGTATTATTTTTGCAAAGATAATGCATGCATTAACCTTGCGTGATATGGGTTTAGCCTTCTAGTCTGTTATGTCACGCATTCTCTTTTTTTTAGTCTACACACTGCTCTACTTCATATCTTTTGATTTCTCTTGGTGATACAGCTGCTCATCTGCTGCGCTGTTGTGTCAGTGAATTTGTTTCCTTCCTGTTGCATGTTTAGTTTAATTCATTCAGGCACACAAAATGGGGTGAGTGGAAGCAGGCAGGCCATAGTCATACCAGAAGTCAAGGACAAGCACAAAACATGCTAGCACCGGGGTGGAGGTTACCTGAATGGCTGAGGTTTCACTGACAGAATACTTTGGGTATACTGTATTGGGTTATATACTAGGAGAACTAGAGTCTAGAATAACTGGCCCTGGCATGTTGGCTATGTGATATCTGAGGGAAAGGTTTGTGCTCGGAGAACTGGAGAGGAGGTGCAGAGAACACAAAGACCTAAAAAAAAATCAACCTAGCTCACTGAAATAAAAGTTAAAAGCTTTTGTCATCACACTTATGCTTTCTAACTGTCTGTTTTAGCAAGAGTAATTTCACTTTTGAGGAAGGCTAGATGTGTCTGTTTTGCCCCAAAGCTGCTTATGACTCATGAGCACACATTCACATCAGCAATAAACTTGTGGTTGTGATAGAGAAATATCAGGCTATCAGAAAACAGGCTAGTACCCACTAGTTAGTCTATGAAGCAGGCTAGTGACTACTACCTTGCCTATAAAAAACTATATGATTTGAGGCTTATACGTTTGCAAAGCTTGCCTGGAACTATCCCTGAATAAGTGGCCACACCCACTATTTTTTAAGCAAAATTTGAATTCTGGGTAAATTACAGACTAACCCATAACAGCTATATGTCCAGTCTAAAGCAAGTCATTGTGGTGTTTGGACTACTGGCTGAGACTGTCAGGCAAAGACATAGTGTGTTGTTAGAGTTTTCCTTGGTTTTTAAGAGGCTTAGGTGGTTGGGTTTTGCACTGGGGTTAGGGGTTGAAGATTACACAACAATTTTGGGGGGCAAAAAATACTACTACAGGAATCCCTAATGCAAGGTAAACACAATATTGGAACTCATCCAAAATATGCAAATATCTCAAGTATACAAATATTCTATACACAATCCAGAGGTTCGTTTAGATGGTCAGATAAAATCACTTGGGCTCCTGAGAATTTAAAATGCAGGGAGAACCCTGGACTAGTCAGCACAGGCCTCTGTGTGTTTAGAAGGACATGACTAGGCCTGTAGAGCAGACTGGCTGGCTGTGTTGAACAGAGCTGGGCTTGTCTAGCAGCTTTAGAAGCCTCTCTCATTCTGGAACACTGGAACAGTGTTGGTTGAATAGAATCCCCTCAGCGATGGCTGAGTATGGGCTAGAACTGGCTAATATATAGGCCTATTTACCTAACCTAGGTACAGTATAGTCCGGAGAAAAGTTGCTTACAGCAGGCTCACCCGCCCTTGTGTTTTCAGGACCCCTTACCTAAGAAATGTGTCGAATGTTTGTTTTGAATGGAGTCATTCATGATCTGGGATCATTCACCGTGTCCATCAGGCCCCATTCAAATTCTGGTTAGTGAGAACTTTTCATTTGAACATAAGGGAGGGTGGTATACCGAAGATTTACCAAAACCGTCACAACCACTCTCTCACTGACCAAATGTTCTACATTATGTCAGCATGTTCGGTAAATACATTCCTCAAGTATTCTACTTTGCATGAACAGTTTCATTTGTGTTCCTTTCATTGAACTGAGAGTACGATGACCAATCGCATTTGCCTGTTGGTGTGAGAGCTGCTCCATGTGCATCTCCCTCCTCCAAGCGCTTGAACAAAAGCGGCCTATAACCCCACTGTAGTTACTGAAACGACAGGATGCCGAATCCAGCGCAGGTAGACATGACTCAAAAGAAGTGGAAGTCCCTGTGAAGTGCCACACACAAATCTGTTGCACCTCACACAGTTGACTCTAGTCTTGTTCAATCGATGAGCAAGGGACAGTTCACACACTCGTTGAAAGGGTTGTGTATATTTTCAAATAATGGGTGAACGGGGATCGAGATGTCATAGTTGTTCATCTAACGTGATGTTCTGCCCCGTCTTGTGACAGGCAGCTACGTTTTTCACAGAACACTTTGAAATATGTGAAATCAACACACGTTTGTCTGTTGACACACAGACATCTCCTCTCTGTAGTCAAAACGCAGTAGCAGCATCATTTCTCTGGAGCTGTTCAGTTTCATGATGCCTTTTTTTTTTTTTTTTAAAAAGAAGAAAAAAGCTGTTCATACTTTTCTGACCTACTTTTCTGACCAACATTTACGCCACATCACTCTATTGTTCAGAAGACATGCCAGCCATGTAACAACAATGCTCCCAATTATTCATTCCCCAGCTAAAGTCTTCCTCTTTATCACAGTATTGTTCTGGAAGTACTTGGGTCATTATATGTGTGAAATTTGTTATGATTTTGATCATGATGATACTTACTTTGTCAAAAAAAATGTAGTTGCCACTCAAGTGTTGAATAGCATGCTGCAGGAGGAGAGACATTCACACCTGGGTACCAACGCACACTAGGCTGTTGCTTTGGGGCCTAAACAGTCTGTATTTACTTTCCAAGGCAATTTTTTTTACTTTAAAAACACAGGTCTTTAAAGACCAAATATTTAGGAAAGGTCATGGAAGGATATGACTGTTGCATTTATGATGTTTCAGAAAAGGCGTTGGTCTTTGAGCTTTCTAGTGTTCACTTTGCTTAAATTATAAACTGTCTTTTTACTGCGATAATGCTTGATTTTCTGCTTACACTTCTTTTATTGGTTTTTACAGACATGTAGATGTTTATGTGCACGCAGAGTGCCATGACACTAAAGGTGAATGTAGTATTTGTGCACCAAGGTTAGAAAAATATACAAATGATTGTTTTGTTATTGTTATCAAGGTAAATATGACAATGTACTGTGATGTGGATCTCGGGTCATATCGCCCAGCCCTAACAGGTCCTATTAGATATAGGCTAATATACAATGTGCATTCAGCTGCTTGGCTCCCCATCCAACTCAAGTAGCTCTACATACATTCTGCTTATCATCAGTGTTCTGCAAAAACTTTAGGTCTCCAAAAAGTAAACTATTCAGGAATTAATAAAAAAAACATCAGATTTTTCCCATTAATTTTTAAAATATTTTACAATGCATCATCAACTGTTGGTTGCAGGGTTGTGAAGACAAAGTTGTCAGTTAAGCAAAACATGTAAAAATAAAAAAACAAAAGACAAAAATAAAATGTTTCTTTGAGCTCCTTTTCTCAGCGTCAATGAACTAGTTTTGCTGTCTGCGACAGAGATGTTCTGTAGGAGCTTGAAAACAGGCACTCGAGAGTAAACTACTACGGCTTTAGGTTTCACACTTGTTTGTCAGTTGGTGTTAGTTATTGAGAGATAATAAATAAATGAGGAACTATAACCTGCACTGATAAGTGCAGTGTATGGTGGGATCTTAAATGAGGTGATGGATGACATCCTGATTGATGGTGTAACTGATTAATCTAGTTCGTAAATAGCTATTGTAGCTGTTGTAGCTATAAATAGCTTGAAGCTATAAACTGGATTTATCTCTAGTTTAATTCTGTTCAAATTATACAGTACAATATCCTAAAGGATAGTAAGATAGCAACAAGTGTGCTTTCCACTATGTGCTTGTCTGTTTGTGTATGTTTGTGCATGTATGCATGCTTGCTTACATACATACATTTATACATACAGTGGTGAGAAAAGGTTTAGCCCTTTAAAATTCAGCATAAATATGACCTAAAATGTGAGCAGATCTTTATCTAAGTCCTAAAAATAGATAAAGAGAACCTCAATAAGTAAATAACATGCAAACATATGAAAAAGTATGTTTTTATGTTTTTTTTTATTGAGCAAAATGATCCAATATTAGATGTCTCTGTCATTAAAGAGTATGTTAACCTTTGTTTTCAATAGCTGGCGGCACCCCCTTTTTCAGCAATGACTTGAACGGAGTGTTTTGGTTAACTGTTGATCAGTCCTGCACATCGTTTTAGAGGAATGTTGGCCCGTGATTCCTACAAAACTGCTTCAACTCAGTGCTGTTGGTGGGCTTTCTTGCATGAACTCCTTGCTTCAGGTGTTGCCACAACATTTCTATTGAATTAAGGGCAGGACTTTGACGTTGACTCCAAAATACAAAATCTTTTGACTCATGAACACTGACATTAACCAAGTCAAGAACGGCCTGCAGATCCTTAGATGTGTTACCCTGGGGTTGTTGGATTATTGTACGCCTTGTGAGCGATTGTGAGTGATTTCTGTTAGACGACCATTCCTGGGAAGTCACCCAATTCATTGAAACACCTGACTCTAATCACTCCCTTGGATAAACTGACTAACCTAGAGGTTCACATACTTTTGGAGGAGAGGTTATCTGAACTCCATTTTGTATAAATTCTCTGTGTTTACATAACTAAATTCCAATATTGGAACTCAATCTAACCTGGGCGTCCTCCTTTCTAGGCCAAGTCAAAGTGTTCCGAGCCATGTTCACCTTTGACCCCAGGACGGTGAGTTTTTTGTTTTTGTTTTCGGATGATGCCTGTTTTGTGAATATTTCCTATTATTTATAGTTAAAATCATTGAAATTCATACTTTAAGTTACAATTTTACCCCGCCCACCTAACCTCGCGTCACGGTTTCTATTCACTGTTCAGTGCGCCGATCCTGTCTAGACCCCACCTACTCCAAAACTGTATCCAGTAAATTGTATCCGGTATATGCCACAGTGTTATCGTTCCCCCACAAAAACGCTTTAGCATTTAAAAGATTTATAAAAGCTTTAGCAGCTTGTTTTTTTTTTTGTTTTTTTAGCTCCAAATGGTTTTAGTTATTTTTCTTTTTGAGATTAGCTACACAGCCAGCTAACTCTCATCGCATCACGGGTTTATGGGTAGGCCGAGCGGAATTGTTTCCAAGCGGAATTGTTTTTTGGAGCACAGACTGTTTCCGTACCCACTGATTCTCTCTAGACCGGATCTGCAAACTGCAAAGTGAATGGATCCCAGGATACTGCCCACCAGACCTTGCAGGCAAACCCCCACTCCACACCCTCCACCACCACTAATAAATTAGGCTTCTATGGCATCTTTGTTTTATTTGACAGTGAACAGGAGAGAGACAAGAAGGTGGGGGTCAGAGAGGGGATGAATTGCATTTCATATCCAAAAAGCAGAGTTGAACTTGCGAAGCTGCGAACACATTCTACTTTACTAGCCCACTGAGCAGCCATAACTGCCCAGCCCTGACTAACCTTGATTTATTTTACCGTTTCTTCAGCCGGACGAGCTATACTTTGAAGAAGGAGACATCTTGTACATATCTGACACAGTAAGTTACACTGCTGTCTGTCAACTGCCACCTTCGCCTTCATGTCTTCAGGTCACATGTTTCTACAGTCTGTCAATTCTACACCCTTTCTCCATCTGTCTCTCCTTTGACTCTGCTTTGACTGTGGTCCAGTGGTTCCTGTGGTTCAGTTACTCGTTTCCTATTACTTTATTTTTGCTATCTTCTGTTCTCATGTTCTTCCTGCCGTTTCCCTTTGTCTCTCTACTCGATCTCTTCAGTGATTCTGGGCACAAGAAACAATGATTCTGTACAGCCAATAGGCTCTGACTGCCTGTCTATCATCCTTAGAGTGACAGTAATTGGTGGAAGGGGACCTGCAGAGGGAGGACTGGACTAATCCCGAGTAACTATGGTGAGTAGATGGCACAGAAAGATACACTTTAAATATCACTGCATTTATGTAATAAACATTCTAACTGAACTTTAACTGAATTCAGACCCTTGTGGCATGTATAGTAAAGTCGTAAACGCCAAAATATGTAGCAGAAGAATCAAAGTGTCAAAGAACCTTAGCTTGTCCAAGTCAAGTTTATTTGTATAGCCCTTAATCACATTACAGTCTCAAAGGGACCACCGTTAACAGGAATTAAACGACACCCCCTTGACCCTCGATCGGATAAGAAAAGACTCCCAGGAAAAACCCCTAGTTAGGAAAAATGGAAGAAACCTTGGACAGGCATACAAAGTGGGGGGGGATCCCCTTCCAGGACGGTCCAGGATACTTAATCCCTGAACACTCTGTTTCCGCTACAGTGGCCGAGCAGGCCGAGTCCATCGACAACCCGATGCACGAGGCAGCCAAACGAGGTGAGCCGGCAGACCGCAGACCTTTACATTTCCATGTGTGTTTTTAGATCTCGTACCTGCTCTAGAGTCGATCACAACATTTGCATTTCTAACACCACTCCTTTTGAAGCTATGAAACTTTGTGCTTGCTCGTGGATGTTTCTACATGCCTGCGTGTGTTTGTGTGTGTGTTTGTGTGTGTATATGTGTGTGTGTGTGTGTGTGTGTGTGTCTACGTACGTACGCATAATAGGCAATCTGAGCTGGTTGAGGGAGTGTCTGGAGAACAAGGTGGGAATCAATGGTTTGGATAAAGCTGGAAACACTGCCCTCTATTGGGGTTGCCACGGAGGACATAAAGGTAACAACCGCCCAGGCATAAGAGTCAACTATTTTTATTTAATAAATGTGGAATATTATTGAAAAGTCCAGGTACACGAAGATGGCCGCCTCCTTGATTAGAGTGTGTCGGCTCTCTGGGTGTACAACACAACAAAAAACGCTGCACTTTTCACGGGCAAAACTTTTTACACTGCGATGCATAACTATATCAAACTACTGAAGGAGGCGGCCATCTTGATGTCCAGTGTATATCTGGGGTGATGGTATGATGGCTTCGCATGGGAAAGAGCGTAACATGTAAACAGGAACTCGCCCACTGGTCTGTTCTTGACTGTTCCTTCATGATATCTCTGCTATGAAGTGTCATTTAATAGGTCATTGAAGTGTGTTACGTGTTAATACTTCTTGTTTCTGTGCCAGATGTGGTGGAGCTGCTGCTGGGCCATCCAAACGTAGAGCTTAACCAGCAGGTCAGAGCAATTCAGAAACTCTTTCAGTCAAAAATAAATGCGTTCTTGTGCACTATGATGCAGATGAGATGCTATGAGATGCTCCTACAGCATTTCGACCACCATCTTTATTCAGTCCATCCTTAATTCACACTGTAATTGTAATGATTTCACAGCAGAGGCCTCATTTTTTGTATGTACTGAGAAGGATGTCACATCATCGTTGATCATGATGATGAAGATGATGTTGTTTTTGTGTGTTTTAGAATAAACTTGGAGACACTGCTCTGCATGCTGCTGCTTGGAAGGGCTACTCTGACATTGTGGAGATGCTGCTGAACAAGAGTGAGTTTGCCATTTCACATCTTAATGTTTTGTGTGTGTGTGCCCGCACGTACCCAGAGTTTTGTCTTTGTGTCTTTTTGTGTGTATACTGTAAGCATGTTTGTTAGAGGGAGCAAGTGAGGGCGTGTTGTATATCTATTTCTAGAAGTTCCCAGGTGTTAAGTGCGAGTCTGTGTGTTTCAGATGCCAGGATAGACATCAAGAACAATGAGAAGAAGCTGGCTTTGGAGATGGCTACCAACGCCCAGTGTGCCTCACTGCTCAAGAGGAAACAGGGAAGCAGTAAGTCATTACACCAGCAGATGGCAGCCTTGCCACACTCGCAAACAGATGAGGAAAAATATGCCTAAAGGCATGCACACTTTGACTTGAAGCAGCTGCAGACAAGACTGTGAGATTTTGATTTTGGCGACCCCTTGAGTTTCCTCGTGGTATTAAGCCCAGCAACTACACACTTTTACAAAGCTCAACGAAAAAAGAAGCAAGACTGTCGAAAGAGGAGGACTTTCCTGTTTTGGTTGATGCACTTCCTTTGGTCCTCCTCTTTTCGCGGGAGATCGTACCCGATGGCAAACAAGATTTGTTCCCTAATAACCTTGTGTTAACTATGCAATTTGAATGGCGCTGGTGCCATAGTCATTGCAATATGCAATAAAAATGTATTTTATAATGATATGTTAAAGCAAAAATCATATCTGTAGTGACTTTAAAGAGGCTGGCTGGGATGTTGGCGATTTATTTTTAAAAAATTAAAAAATGTTTTTATAAACCTCTTGTTTTAGTCCCAGGTGGTCCAATTATAGTTCTTACATATATAATCTATGAATTTAATCCCAGTTTTATCTCATTCTGCAATGGAATCTCTAGTTTACCATTGCAAGTTTTCGGTTGGTTTCAATTTTGCTGTTTTTGTTTTCCCTTGTGGGGACGTTGTTTTTGGCCTCTTTTTGGAAATCTGTCTACAATCAGTAGGTGTCTATTCTGAAATGTGTCTCCAATCTTGGCAAGTCAAACGCACACATACACAAAGCGGTTGGGGAAGAACTAGCCTATCAAACTGGGCAACTTTACAATCGACTGTCTATTTCCAATATTCTTTTCATTAACTGGTAATACTCAGCTACACAGCAGCTCAGTGTCACATGTGGCCAATGCATTAGATAGTCTATATAAAACATTTCAGAGGATGAATGTTGATTTAGAATTAGTTGAATATCTCAGGCCATTATGAATGAGACTCTTATTCTAAAACACTAATTGAAATGGGCCATTACTCCAGATCATTTATTCAATATGTGTGTTTTAAAAATTTTTTAAAAAAAGATTTATTTTTTTTACCTAAATTGAAACATGTAGCGTATGTATGTGTGATGTAGGGTATTGTACAGGTATTATTAATTGTACATGCTTAAGAACCTCATGTTCAATAGATGAACCAACAAAATCTACTCACCTGTTTGGTTAAGACTTTTACTTTGAAATTGAAGCAATCTCACAATATAGTCTTTTTTTCTTCTGTTTCAGACATCACCCGTACACACAGCAACGCTGAGGAGTACCTGGATGACGAGGACTCGGACTGAGCTGCTCACATTAAAACGTCTGCACCATCTTCTATTGGGTTTGAGGAGATGAGGCGCTCAGAGAGTGTTTTTTTTTTATTTTTTATAATCATACAGATCTAGAATGGAATGGTTCTAGCTCAGATTGTAATTCCATTCTGATTCTGTGGTTTCTGCTATTGTCTTGATTCTCCACCCTCTGTCGTTTGTCTTGGAGTGTACATCGCACACAGAGGCAGAGGGGCAGAGTATCGGGATTTAGTGTGTCAGAAGTTATAGCGGTCAGTGGGGGGCCATAACTCTGAGAGATACATAGATACATTCCAACCGTACAGATTATTTATACTCCACTGACATTAAAGTACCAATACAGTAAAAAAAGAAAGAAAAAAAAAAAAAAGAGTTAATTGAATTGTTACATTTAGATACAGCTAATAAGCACCTGAGAGGAACTGGAAATGAATTGTCCTTAACCTCAGATTCCAATCCTCCATGGCTGCAGTGACTTTTTTAAATGTAGCTTGGAGCCTTACTATCTTGATACATCTATGTACATTGGGATAATAGTGCAACATTATATTCAACGTTAGGACATCTGTATACATGTATGAATAATTGGGATGGGCAATGATTAAAGTAATATATTGCAAATATTTCCCCTTCATTTGGGGTGCGCTTAGGGATCCATGGGATGACGTTCTCTGTTGTCTGCTTGTTTATATTAAGTGTGTCGGTTAAGTTCACAGGTATGGTGGTGATCAGTTAGAGGGCCATTTGTTAAGTGGCAGACCACACCTTTGCGGGCACCCATAGCCAATCACGAGCCTTACATGTTATGCTCTGCACTGCATGCATTTAGGTTTGTAAGATAAAGCAATTCTGTATTGTCAATTATGAATTGGAACATTTCCTAAATGCCACGTTTTATCAGCTTAGTAAAGCTGAAGATCGTGCCCCTGTGCAAAACATAGACTACATTTTTTCATTGTCCAAGCTTTGCAATGTGTCATTGTGGGTTGATTTCCATTCTGGGAGCCTGTTTTTGTCTGTATTTACAATCGATTGCTGCTTTCCAACAAATGTTTCTTAAAGTGCCTTATGCAGTGTGGAGATGGAGTGACTGTCTATTGTTGTTTCTTATGCAGTGTGGAGATGGAGTGATTTTGCCTACTGTTGTGTATTTGTATGAATGTGAACATGTTGTCTTCTACAGCTGTTGAGTTTGTTCTTCCATTTCTGTGCAGCTCAGTTAAAAACTATGCAATAAACAAATTTTACTTTACATGTCGCGTTGTATAAAGGAAGCGGACGTTTGTGAGCACATGTAAAAACAATTTGCGTGTGAATAGTGATCCATCAAGACTGCTACCATCAAGTACTTTGGATAAAAGTGTCTAGTCCAAGATTGCCCCTAGCTGTTTATTTTGAATTGGGTATACAATAAAGAATTTTTCTCTTGAACTAATCCAGTCAGATTTGTTTTAAAAGCACTCTTAGCAAAATCCCTCCTTTCGAAATGAGTCGAAGTGGGCAAATGAACATCCTTCATGTAAATTGATAGGATTATGGGGACTACATTAAGAGGTTTCACTATAGACCTTGTTTTACATGCTGAGCAGGACGCCACACCAGACCTAACTAAGAGCCTTACTAAAGGGAAGGAAGACAACATTCAGGAAAATAAATACATTGTATCATGTTGAAAAGTCAAAGAATTCCTTTATTACAAAGTCAGCATGTTGATGACATTCCTAAGAAGGCAGAAAGGGCAAAAAAGAGAAGGATGTGTAGATGGAAGTACAGCGAGTCTTTCTTTACGGGTTTCAGGTACATGCTACATTACTGCCGAACAAGATTTGTATAGCGGAGGAAAAGGTGCCGCACTTTGAAGTAGTTTTCTAATAAAAGTTCTCTCCCTTGCTGATCAACATGCACAGAGATGGTTAAATCTGGCTCAATCTCTTTCAAGATAAAAATAATTGCGTCTTCACATTTCCTTCGTTTGACGCGAGGTCCAAAGAAGCAAGCGTTTCTTGGAAGTCCAAATGAACCCAGTATCCCCACTTCTTTGTTAGTGCAGATAGTGAGGAGACGGGCAGAGAAGCAACTTTAATGTCGAGATGCAGCCGGGCCTGCTATTTATCGAGTAGGCAGAGGCCGACTATGGATCAGTTCTGCCTTTCAGATCACTATTAATAGTACTAAACAACATATGGCCATTTATCCTAGATCAGCATCCTTCGTGCGAGAGCTTTGGCAGATGCAGACATCTCGTCTCTTTCTACCCAGAGCAGATGGAGAAAGTAAACGAGTACAGGAAGAAGCTTCTTCAGATATTTTTTGAAATGTGATCACAGAAAGATAAGACAGGCGTGGTCGGTCAAGGCTGGACCATAGCCTTACCCAGCCTGAATGTCAGTCCTGCAACATCCTACACTAGCGAGGATGCGTGGAAGGGAGGTAGCGTTTTCAAATCAACTGCCCTCTGGGATTTTAATAACACTGAACTGGACTGAGCAGACAGCAGCTAAATGGTATCCTAGCAAGGGCATACGGTTCCCTTGGGGTTTACAATTGAGATTGTTTAACATCAAGATTGATATATGCCTTGCCTATACAGTACACAATGCTATTAAATACACTGCCCTTTGACAATATTCTAATGTTATCTTAGGTAGCTAAGGATATGACTTCAACATCTGTGTTTTGGGGAAGGAAGTAAAGGAAGCAGCTGTGATTCATTGATAGGCCTCCAGAAATACATAAAACAAATAATTTGCCATGCATTCTTAGTTATTAGGAACCATACTCACCATTAACCATACACACAGAGTAGCTACATACTAACAGGCATACATATAGTACATCCATACAGGGCATGGTCAAATTAAAACGAAAACCAGTATTAAGTTCAACAATAGTGAGGGGTTCTGCTGGTTCCTTACTGGTGTTCATTTCCAGGCATGGAATCGATCCAATCATCTCTAGCAGGAGTGAGAAGTAATCACTCTTAAGAGTGATTCCCTTTCACCCTGTAATTAATTTCTGCTGATGGGAGCAGTCCCCTCTAGGGTGACATTGCCCCCCCGATCAACAAGGCACATGTGGTCACCCAGCGGCCCGATGGGTCTGACAAAGTTAGCCATGTACCAAGGCATTCTTAAAAACCAGATATGGTTTTAATTGAGGGTCAAAGGGAGATTCTGGAACAGTATTGGAGTCAAGGGTTTTTCAGTAGTGTCCTGAAGACAGATGGCCCAGGTGATCCCTCTAAATCATGTATTGATGTGCATTGGCCGCTCCCTCTGGGAGATGAGTGGACCAGATCACCAGCACTGAGGGAAGTGTAAATACTAGTGTTTTTTGATTATACCCAGTATGTACAAACATACAAAGGAAGGCTTGCACTTTGTTCCTGATGTCAAATACCATTTAAAAAACCCCAAAAACATTTCACCATATTGCACCAACGTTTTCTTATGTCAATCAGAAAGGACATACTTTTTCATGAAGGCCAAAGAACATATGAGTAATGCATTAACTTCTGTCAAAATGGGTTTAGAGAAATCACATTTCAAAGTTGTATCTCCCATAAGGCTAAGATTTCAGATAAAAGGGGAATTTCAAAATAATCACCTCTGAGAAGGATTTGTAAAATAAAACATAAAATACATAAATAAGAAAACATCAAGTACTGAAGCAGAGAACATACGCCCTCTCAGCCATTTTAGTGTTTTCTGTACTATGGACACAACATGGCCTCATTTAAATACCTGAAAAATAATCCCTCCTTTCTACCCTCTTTCTCTTTGAAGAAATGACTAATATGACTGAACCAAAGCCAAACCGTGCAGCGGTAAGACAGCTTTGGTGAACTGACGACATATCAGTTACTACTTTGAGGGTGAGAGAAAGAGTATTTCCTAGTATTTAATGAGACGTTTCTTTGACTGGATCCATTGTAATGAAGCCGGGAGTGACGCAGGGAAGGTCTATGTTAGTCAATAATACTGACAACATATCAATACATATCAAACATGTACACGCATGCACTATGAACAATACATGTGAATAAACTATTGCACATTCTATAGCACAGCAAGCTGCAACCCAAGCAGCCTTGATGCCAGATCACTGCTGTTTATGGACTCTGGGATTGACTGTTATTGCCTAACACAGTGGAATCAACTGGATTTCCCAAAAAGGTACAAATTCTTCTCATGGCGAGTAAAATGCAAAAGTCTGGTACATTTTTGCATTCCCCTCACAGATGCCTTTGCGGATAGACGATTAGGAACGGCAAACAAAAGAAAACAAAGTAAAACGACAGCTAGCAAGTGATATTACCAGTTTCATCTTAAAGGCTGCAATTTGACACAACTAACCTTATGTTGTTGTTTTTAGTTAGTAAATGCATGCTGGCCAAATATGCTTGTGTCCATATGCCATGTCCATATATTTCGCTGCTAGCAAAAACACTAAAGTCTAAAACGCTAAACTGATGTTCTGTTCAGTTGGACCAACAACCTATAAATAAGGCATGTTTGTTGTGACTTGGGTGTATAACAGTGTACTCAGCCTCTGCTGTTCCCCAGGCTAAACTGTCTATCTCTGTCCATCTGTGTGGTTTCAGCTTGTATGCCTGGCAAACTACAGCAAGCACTCAAAGTAAATTAAAGGATTTCAATTAATAATCAACCCATGTCAGAATTCCACTAGATACTACAACGTTACTTTAAAGCAGCATACCCAGAAGGCTGTAGTAGCAGCCATCTCACAGCTCATCAATGCCATCACTGAAGACTAACTAAAGACCTTCCACATTCATGTAGGCACTGTGACGAAATATTTCAACCAATCTAGTTCTGCTTCATTTAACTATTCAAAGACTTTCGAAAACCTCAAAAGTGGACATATCACCTGTAAGAAAAGCTAAATTAAGTACTGATGTTATTCATTCTTTTTAACTATTTGAGATGCATTCAATATATTTTTGCCCAGGTCACTTTTGCCTCCTCTATGTCCATGCCACACTTGGCCAAGAATGTACCATTGTGCACTTGAAGTAAACCCAGGTCCTATTTTAGGCATATGGGTGGAACTGAAAGAGTATGAAAGACACATTAAACCTAAACTACACAGACATAATGAACCAGGAAGAACACCAGCCACACTGTTAAGGCCTATCTAGTCTTCTTAGATTTATGATAATGCCTTTGGAGCAAAAGGATGGATCTGGGGCTGCATTTGGATTGTTTAACGATTCACACAATTCAAACGCAGTCCAGGATAACGAGTGGGTATGGAACAACACATTATATATATAGATGTTGTCTCTTAACTTTAGAGCCTAATGCCAGGCTAAATGATAGGTATAAAATAATAGAATTCTTCTGTTAAATAAATAGAATTCTTAGGATGGTTAAAAGAAATAAAACAGAATAAAATAAAATACAATTAGTGGGATAACTCATATTCCATTTTGGACAAGCACCTAGAAAAAATTCCTTCCTAGAAAATAACTTCTTTCATTGATTTTTCTCCTCTTTTTTTTAACCTTTTTTTTTTTGCAAAAACGAAAATATAGGTTTTTCCATGTTCTTTGCAGTTCTTCATTAAAAAAAAATTATAGTACCAATGCGTCCTCTTTGAAATATATCTACAGCTGTACAATATGTCTTGCAGGTGAATTCATGGAGGGAAAAAAAAAAAAAAAAATCAACTTTAGCGCATAAATTTACATAAAAAAACTTTACAGTTATTTGCTTAAAAAGGTCATAATAAACAATATAAAAGGAGATAGAAATACACAATTTGCTAATGAGATTCTTGGAGATTTGTCTTCTCTTCAATGGCCTGTTTCACTATCTCAGCCAGCTTCAAGCGGTCGACTTTATCAGAAAAGGCTCGTCCTGAAACAAAGAAAAAGAAAGAGATGGTTGTTAAGAACCAGTAATGTGTTCACATGCTCTACAATACGACAATGACAGATATGTGTTTCTCCTTTACCTCTGCCGTTCACAAACATTTTAACAATTTGATATTTAATAATTTCATAATGCCACTTGCGTCTCTAGTAATGTGTTCAGAAATATGCAGTTAAGATAATGATTCAAACAGAGGTGTAGCAGTATCAGTAGGTACAGTATGGAAGACAGGTACTGACCGTCCCAGCTGAGGCCCTGTAGGCCGTCTCTCAGTAGTTTACAGTCCCTATTGAACCTCCAGGCTTCATGCATCACCTCATTCAGCTTCTCGTCCTCATTCTCACCTGAACAAACAAATATTCATAGAAATAAATGTCAGTTATGCTACTCTCTATCGTCTACTGATATAACACAATAGTGATTCAGCCTACACCCAGTGAAAGCTTTTACATTTGCTCATTTTGCTGTTTTCAACAACCATTTCAGGCAGGCCTTTCCAAGGAAAAAACCTCTGGCGCACAGGAAGTAATGTGATTTACGATTGTTTTTTGAGGACCCCAGTAGTTAGCTAGCATGACCAGTGATAGCTACCATAGCTGAACACACAAAGAAAAGAACCTATAGAAACTCAAACTTCATCAGCAGCAAAATCCAAAGAAAAGAAACCGATAAACCACTCAGAGGAAGGCCGGTGTGTTAAAAAGGAAATCAACCATCTTCCAATATCATAATACTGAATCGCTTATCACCAATGTTGTCAGCAAAGTAGGTGGAAAGGAGGATCTCACAGACAGCCACTTTAAACTGTGTCAATGAGTAAAGATACCAGGATTGACAGTTTTATTGTTGTTATAACTACAAAGTGTTTATTTGCCTAACAGAAATATTTAAAAGTTGTGACCAGCCAAAACAAAACTGTAGTTAAAATGTCTTTTGCATATTTTACTGTAACAGTTTCTCCCAGGGTACGATATACTGATGCAAAATGAGATATATTTATTTTTAGATTGGTCAGTTCAAATTGCTTGAACATTGGTAATTCCAATTCCTAGTATTTATGTGTGTGTGTGTGTGTGTGTGTACTAACCAGCCTGTGGTAGTATGCACTGAGCGATGACGTCTCTAAGTTTCTCCAGTGCTACGTTGGAGTCTTCTCCTCCGTTCTCTGGGTCATGGATGAAGAAACCGTCGCTGGGCTTGGGGCTGGAACACACAAACCCATCACAACACACACTTTAAATGACAAAGTCAACACACTGATGGCTGTGGAAACCCCTTTATATGGGATTCCCATCTAAATATAGAAACTCACAAATCTGAACATTACATTGAATTCAGCACTGAAGGATACATGGCTATTTACAGGTGGGGAGACGGAAAAACATTTTTTCTGTAAACTAACTGAGCTAATTTAACAGTAAAATCTCGATGGACCGAATACAATCCTTTCAAGGTAGTTTCTCCTTCTCATACGCATTGCTGGATAGGTTGTCACAGAAATAAGATGATAAACAGAGGGAGAGCCTGCCTGTCAAACTACAGAGAAATTAAATTGTCGCGTCAAACGGCATGTCTGCCAGGCACTAGGTTACTCATTTAATTAGCCAGTCGGCCAACCAGCTGGCATTGTACCCTAGCAGCTTCCGCTTCCTGAGGATTGGGTTGTTGACGGAGTTTAGAGGCTTCAGGCTGACGTTGAGATCCTGGATCCTCATATTAGCCAACTGCTCTGCGTGGGCCTGCTGGATACCTGCTAC
>OMKK01066090.1:0-19388 GCA_900302305.1 Polymixia japonica
GGGGGCGGCAGATCTTAAGTTCCTTACATGTTCCTGAATGCGCAGCTCCTGAAACTTGACAAACTTGGAGCCTCTGGTCTGCAGGTAGAGACGACCGCCGGACTTGTTGGTGACACACTCCTGGCTGGGGCACATGA
Organism: Polymixia japonica; assembly: GCA_900302305.1. NCBI lineage: Eukaryota > Metazoa > Chordata > Actinopteri > Polymixiiformes > Polymixiidae > Polymixia > Polymixia japonica. The sequence goes on from OMKK01066090.1 coordinate 138, forward strand.
TGAGGGGCATGAAGGAGGGGGACTGGATCTGAGCGACGGGGGAAGAGATTGGAGAGCCACCGATTAGAATAATTAAAAAGAATACGACGATATGCAGGTTAGAGAATGGTTGACAAATCATCAAAACAAGCTCAAATAGACAGAAGGCCGAACCGGAAGACGAACTGTACACGAACAAACGCAACATGGTCAACTTATCAAGACGATGCCACCGTCTAAACAAGTTTCTCGCCATTTACAGGTAATATTCATCTTGTTCCAAACATTTAACCAAGATTAAGATAAAGAATCTCATCTCACGGAGAGACCTGGCCGAGGAGGCGGCATCACGACAAACGCGAGAGCTAAACCAATCTTACCGGCTGATACGTCTCGGCGCCACACTGGTCACAGGTGTAAGTAGCGACGGCCATCATCGGTTTGACCTCGGTGGCGCGGGTCACGATGCCCCTCACTGTCACCAGCTGCCCGATGCTGTCGGCGCGCACGTCACGCACCACCTTGGGCTTGGACGTGCTGGGGGGCTTGATGTACAGCTCACTGTGGGGGGAATTCACAAGAAAGGAACCGTCAAAGCATATCTTAATGTATATCCAATGAATGCCTCCAATTTACTAGAGTACATCACTCACAAATCATCTAATCTTATTTACAAAAGCCAGTGGAACGTACAAATTTTAGCAAAGTACAGAATGCTATACACTTTTGTCCAAACTGACATATCTGAACCGGTAGGACCGGGGGAAAGGTTGACAGTACCCCCCCCCACCCGCATGTGAGCCAACTTACAATCTCCTCATGAGCTCAGCTGGATACTGGTTACGAGAGTCACGGGTGTCGGCGGGGTCGCGACCCCTTTGCTCCATCATCAACCGGTGCTCAATGTACACGTCCAGGGAATCCTTGGCCACAATCTGGGGGAGATACAGTTCCTTACATCTAGGGTTCCACGATGAGGGCTGAAATGCTAATCCTGATTACTTTGCTAAATGTTAAGATAACAAATATCGGTAATCAGTTTACATTTTACAGCACCTTTTGCTTATTCTTCACTGCAAACATTTTAAAATAAATGCGCCAAGATTGGCAATTCACAAATATTCTATGATTGTCACTAAAACTGTGATATCCAATTATATATAACTAATTGCGCTGGCCCACTTACATCTCTTTCTCTGTACTCGGGCAGAAGCTCGTGGATGGCGTCGGCAAACAGGCCTGTGTAGCGCTTGGCATTCTCGCTGATGCTCTCAACCAACTCCGGGTCCTCCGTAGCCACGTCATCCAGGTCCACGTGGAGAGCCACCTGCTCCCTGTGTGCAAGGGCCACCTGCCCATACCCAGACAAGCCATTAACTGGACCGTTTAACAATTACAGGACGGGGTCATGACAGACATCGCTCAATAACACTGCCAATTCTAGATTTATTTGCACATCTAATGCCAGGTGTGTGGTGTAATAAAGAGCTAAATTCAATTTTATTGATAAGTGATTATGTCAGTTTTAGTCTGATAAATAATAGGCCATCCTTGTTACCAATCACAGGACTTTCTATTATCTGGGATCCTGAACAAATCATAACATTTAAGAGAGGAAATGATCAAAGGGTACTAATGGATAATAAAAAAAGCCTTAACATGATTTATTCATTATTTTGCCTCATTCCTGGAAGATCTTTGTGCAATTTCAGATGTTTTAAATTTACCAATTTAAACATATCATGGTAATGGATATTGGTACTTATAGATGTAGCCTACTGCAGAAATACTAAGCAATGGTCCTATTCAATTACTTCAGTGGATGTTATAATCTTTTGACACTCATCTGGCTGACTTAATTATCCAGCTTCTTTAAATAACTCCTGTGAAGTCCATTTAGTCATTTCCTCTGGCCCTTACTAAAACGTCTGGCCCTTACTGCAGTCATTTATTACTGGTTTTATTACATAATCTGATGTTCTTACTCCATCACAAATCATTGTGTGCGTGTGGGGGGTGGTCTCTCATTTTAAATAGCTTCTGGCTAATATATGTCCATTGGGCTTAATGTGTTCCTTCTTGTGTTTTAGTGTCTTGTTTTGTCCTTTTCACTCTGTAAATTGTTTTTTGTGGTCTGTCGATTGTATTGTAACCCTGCCTTTTTAACCTTGTTTTGAAAAGTGTAATTTAAAGATTGTATGTATATATACATATATATATTTTTTAAAATCTTTTAATATATATGTAAATACATATAAGTTTTATTATTACTATCATTATAAATTAACTCATCAGAAAATGAAATCGTGAGCAACTACCACTCTAGCCCCGTCCCAGTTTTTCAGGGCCACAGCCTATACTTGTTATTTATGGCATTCAACTATGAAACATGAAACCCTTTTGCTATTGTGATCCTATACTTACAAGCTGAGCTCCATACTTGAACACTTTCTTGCCAGAGTCATCCTCGTTGTAAAACTCCTGCAGGAACCTCTTGCATTTCTCTGTTAAAGAAACAAACAAATCAGCATCGTGTCAAACAAAACAAAAAGGACATGCCCGCATAGACAAGACTGTTATGATAGGATTGTTTGCCTAATGTGTTAGCTACGAATATAAAAATCTTTCTGTTCATCCATCTTACCATTTATTTTACTAATACCAACAGATAACCCACTCTTTCAGTTTCGAGGCTGTTCAAAATGTTGCTCAACAACAATATTGCAAACACTGGGCCTAGAGGCTGGGAGCTCATTTGTTGTCCTGCGACGACCCCCTTTGTTGAGTAACATGGCATCCTGTAATCTCGATGAGTCACTACTGCTTACAGTAAGGTATTTACTGCAGTTGACGCGCTTCAAATGTCCTTTTAAAAAAGCTCCTAAGGTTGTAGAGTATTGTAATACACGTTGTTTTGGTACATAGAAGGATAAGAGTGTAAATACACAACAGGGACGCGCAGTTCAGTGTCCATTTTTAGGAAAATATCCCCCCACTTCTCGAAAGAACCACAACTATTCACAATATACAATTTCAGGGTACGGTAAACTAAAATAGTCTTAGTAGGACAACTGAAGTACTCGACTTACTTTGACGCAACGGCAAAAAATCTGCATCTCCAGCACATTATTTCTGTGATCGAGGATGTTTTTGTAAACAAAGCAGCACATGGCTTTTTGTGCCTCGTCACTCCGCGAGAAATCCTCCGCGATCCCTGCGCTCGCAAAATAGTCCCAGTTTTCAAATCATTACCACCCGTCTGTAGTTAGAAAGCAGGCCACGCATTTTCTAAAGTTACTGAATGTACTGGTCGTTACTTGTGTGATAAGACACTTCCACGTAAAACGTTAGTTTGTGGATCAGCAATATGAAGATACGGTGTTGTCTAATTGACATAATGAGAAGTAACATAAGCTTTGGAGGATTCGGAAGATGGAACAAATGTGCGTGTGCGTGTGTGGGTCTTGATATACACTAAGCAAGGTGTAATAACAGACATAAGAGCAGAAATAGAGTAACCCCAAATGGGAAATTGTATTGGAACTCTAGGATTAAACATGTAGATTGGAAAAACAGCATACCTATCACCATATAGGTTTTGTAAACTGATTAAGGTTAGGAAAGTGCACTTGAAAGTGCTACACACCATATACCGCACCAATACATGCACCTCCAAGTTTAGAAATACAAATGAAAATTGCTCTGCCTGTAATTTGGCACTTATTTTGGGGATGTAGCATATCTGTAGAATGTTGGAATGACTTCTCTACCTACTGATGGAACTCCCATTTGCCTTCCTTTTGAATATAAAACATTATCCTGTTATTGTGAGGATACAGATAAAAAGCTTGATTATATTGTTAATGTATTTGTACTAATGAGAATTTTGTCTTGTACACAAAGATACATGTCTTAAAGATACATGTCTTAAAGATACCTACATTTCAGACCTTCCTTTACCAGTTGCCCTCTATTAAACTAATTAAAAGTGCACAATAATAAGAAAAGTATGTATACTCTAAAATACTATAATGTTATTTTCAATGTGCTGTAAACATAATGCAATACCATCACATTTTTTTAACTTTCGTTTTAATCAAAGTGTGATTACATGTACCTAAATCGGCCTCGGTTGTGTGCATTTATATTGTTCAATAAAGTTATATTAAAAAAAAAAAAAAAAGACGTTCCAGATAGAAGACACTTAGTACCGCGCTGCGCTTTACCGATGGCTGGGAAACCACGTTTACTGGTGCGATCATGTCCCAAACAATGTTGCTGGACGGAAAATAATCACATTTACTATCGTCTCTAAAGAAAATAATCACATTTACTATCGTCTGTAAAAGGTTGGCGCACGCTGGGTATCTGCCATGCGCCAAGCCGAGTCGCGCGGTATCCTTTGTTTCACGTTTCCATCCGGGTCATTTCAAGTCAGAAGCAACTGTTTAGAGCAGCTTCTGGTCTTGTTCTCTCAGCCCCCCTCTCTCTCCCTCTATCTCTCTCACTTTCTCAGGACTACTAAACGTTCGAGACTCCCCCAAACCTCCTTGGTTTTAATGCGGTCTTCGGGTCATGGGACGCTACAATTGAATAAAGTGTGGGAATGCAAACTCCCTGCTATCGGTTAGTTACAGGTGACTCGTGGGTTTGAAAACAAATTATCTTAATATGGAGATATAGATAAAGTCAAAGTAAGTTTTATAATAGAGTGGCTCAGCAGGGCTGTTCATCCGTATCTGATCTGCGCTACACTCGGAACGGTGCAACTACGAGTCTGACTTTATTAAAGTTTGTGCAACTTTGCGTTGGATATAAGTTACCAAACACAATGAAATCGGTGGCGACGTAACTATACGCAAACCAAGATGTTGTTTTAAGCGTCAATGGTCAATGTTAATTGATTTGTGGTCGGAGCCGAAACTAGATAGAGACGAACAAAAGAACAAGAGATATGGGACAACTTCAGCCAGACCTGCCTTTCCCTCATAACAGGATATTTCACCATTAAACAAGATGCCGTCTTAATCATTGATGTGTAGTTTGTGCAGAATCTCAACACCCCGTTTCACATTTACAATAACTTTAAAACAACTTTTAGTGAACGCTTTCAGCAGGTAAATTCCGCTCAACTTGTTGCAGCCATGCACTAGAGAGTAGTGTGCCATTAAAAGGACACGACGATAGCGTTACCTTTCTCAGCAGAATAATCCTTCGGAGCCATGATTGCTGATGTTTACACACGGGTAAAGGGACTTGATCTTTAGAATCCCAGATAAACTTGCAATCGACTCTAATTTTTAAAAAATTCACGTTTTTTTGTCCTCACACTAACACACGACACGATTATTCATTTACTCGCTTCTTCCAGATCTCCGGTGGCGGTGCAAAAACTGGCGCGACTCTGACGTCTTAATCAGCCAATCAAAACTAGTCTTTCTGCCACTGGAGGCGTGGCTTCGCTGTGGCGCGAAAGTTACGGCAGTAGCCTAGTCATGTGACTCCAAAGAGGATACGGTTTATATTTCGAGATGGCCTACGCGCTATCACGGCTATAGGAAGTCTTGTCCGTTAAGGCACAACAAAAATGGTGGAGCGTTTGGCTAAATCAAATAAGCCCCTTACAGAAAAAAGATATTGGACCGAATGTGAGACACTCATTGACCCCCAGTCCAAAAATAAGTCTGCTTAACGGGATTTTAAGAGAAGACGGAAGTAACCGGAAGTCGAACCTCTCGCTTTTCCTGTTATCGCTTTGGTGACTCAACAAACTTCTGTCCTGTTTATCAGGAGTGGCGCGAAAGGCTGCGATTGGATTTCACATCACCGACTGACCTCAAACTGTATGGAGGATCAGGCCTGTCCTAGTTAGGAATCAATAAATCCACCAACGAATGGAGGAATACATCAATAAATTAATTAATTAATGAATACATGTTAAAATAAATGAATAAATAAAATGATAAAATAAGCAAATTAGGAATAAATAAATTAATGTTAAAAGAAATGTGTACAAAATATATAAATGTATATATGTTATAATAAAGTTATATATATATGTTGTCACTATTATGATGGTGTACATATAACCTCAGCTACCACGGTATTACTATGACATTGTACTGTGAAGGCAGCGAACATAAAACCATGAAAATACCAGTTTTATGTATTGTTGTATTACCATTGTACTTTTTCCTCTATAAAACGTAAAATGTGTCTTAAAATCTTTTACACACTGCCTCAGGGTCTTAGACTTATTCAGCAACATAGAGAATGATGCATTGGATGCCATGACTTGACTGCTTCATAGTTCATACTCAAGTTAACACACACATACCTGGGTACATCCTAGTAAAACCACAGATTTCTCCTAATGTTCACAATGTCAACAGCCCCCAGCCTGTAGGGGTTGAGTGCTTTGCTCAAGGGCACCTTAATGCTAGTTGTTTAGGCATTCACCTCCCCCACCCAGATTATCACAGCCAGTCCAGGTATTCAACCAGCAACCTTGCCATCATCATTCTACTTCTCTAACCTTTAGGTTACTGTAGGAAGGCTAATATCTGCACTGGGCAGTAATGCTTTTTTCCCCATGTATTTGTACAAGTTTGTATTTTGCAGATATGGGCAGATTTGTGAAAGACCATACCAAAGTTCACACTCCCTTCTCTCTCTCCCACACTCTTCACTCTCTCTGCCTTTGTCCAGGAGGGAGAGATTACGGCGAGATGTCTTTGGGGGTGTGTTGGATGTCTGCTACACTTGTTTCTGCAGCCTGGAGAGCAAGGGCCTTCTGAACCTAGATGAAGAAATCCATATCTATGCTCTGCACCTGAGCCTCCTGCCACTCATTCCGAGGCGTGTGCAGCTTCACAGAGGGCTGGAACAACCATTGATTGCACAGAGTGCGGTCAGTCACCTCTCCAGCTATGGACTCTAAACCAACGCCAGGGATACCAAGACCTCCCACAGGTTTGTACTTTGAGGATTAATGGAATTAAATTTGGAATACATTCTGCATAAAAGTCTGTATTTCAATATCATTTTTTAACCATGTTTATTACCTGTTCTCTTAAACTGTTATTCTTCTACAGATGCTTGGCTGTCTTGTGTCATTGTTTAATTGTACTTAATTGCCACTTCCTATGACTGTCAAGATCTTTTGTACTTTAAAACTGCAACTGTTTTGCCATTTTAAATTAAAATCTTTTTAAATCATATTTCACTGGATAAATCCTGTTTCTAAATCTAAATCTGTTTATTTTGCAGAGAAAAGAGAGGCGACTTCTATATTATTATTTTTCTTGTCTGGTGGGATAGCATAAATTAAAAGTTCTGGACTACGCTATATACATTTCTGGAGTTCAATTAGAGTTTTTTAATTTTCTACCCAGTAGAGGGTGCTTGTGTTCAGTCATTCAACTGAGAATATGAAAACGACCCCTCCTCCCCCAGGTAATGGTCGCATGGCACGAGCCTGATGCCCACAACCACATCATATATTTGATCGGCTATCTAACACCTCAGATATAAAAGTCACTTGTGATATTTAGCCATGTTGATTGTAATTGTGTAATAGATAATACTTCAGCAATCCACCCTCCCCTTCCTCACATTTTAGGTCCTTTTACATAAAAGCTCTACAAGACTAGTTGCATTTGGAAATGCAGCTATTTTCAAGCTGGCAGCAACGACGTTGACATCTGTCTTCTCTACTGAATTGTATCGTTGACGTGCTTTTGTGAATTTGTGCCCCCTCAAACATTTGTGATGCACCATACCTCTGGTGGCCTTCATCAGACTGAAGAGGTCGGCCACATCAATGTATGAGTAAAGGACTATCTATGGCTGCAATCTTTTTTTATACCACACTTGCAGTAGCTTTGCTGAAAAAAAGTGCCTTTTATTAAATAAGGAATTAAGTGGTCATCAAAAACAAAAAGCCACAGTTAACAAAAAGGCAGGATATTATGAACCGCGATGCCACCACCCCCATCAGAATTAAATATTTTCATTACAACCCACAAACTGAAGAAAAATACATTCTCAAACAACCAACACCACTGTTATGTGGACCCCAGGAAGAACAGCAGTCACTCTGATGCCAGCTGATGGGGACCCGAATAAACTTAATCAACATCATTTCAACTGGAACATTGTCATAAGAGAGAACCATAAGTATAATGACTATAATATTAACTGCAACATTTCTCCTTTAGTCTGTCTCCCTTCGGTAAACTACCTCTCCCCTTAATGACTTAAGTGGATTAAATGATGAAAATCATAAAGGGATCAAAGCTTTTACCCGAGTTTACCTCCTCGGTGCATTTTATGGAAAGAACAGATGTTCCGTCTATAAAATATACACTATATATAAAAGCCCAGTAGTAGTGACGGCATGTATTCATCAAGGCACTTCAGGAAAATGATTGGTCCCTGAGATCCTATTGCCTCAGTGTTGTCACTGGAAAAGGTCCTCAAGGAAACTGGTTGCCGTGCGACGGCTAGAAGGCTGCAGAGAAGGAAAAAACCAAGAAGAAGAAAGTCTGAGGTCACACAACCACAAATGTCATCTTGAGACTTTGAAAATGATTTATCCCAAGCAGCGGAATAGCAAGCAGATACCCACACACTGGATTTATACAGGCTTTGTGGTTTTTGTCACTGATGTACATTAGAAACAGGGCTAGGCAATATAGTTGAAATCAATATCACAATAATCATAGGAATTTTTATTGATATATAAACATGACAATATGGCTTATATGTATGCAAAATCACAAGGTAAATAATCAAAGTGATGCTCATCCCGTTCAAGTACATGGTAACGTTATGTGTGAAGTGAAAACCAAACTTTTATTATTATTGAACTATTATTAAAGGAGCTATATACGAAATGTAGCCACTAGATGTCGCTCTAGAGCACCAGCATCTCAGACCAAAACAAATGGGCGATAACGTCACAATATCATCACGATATGATTCCACTGAACGATGATAAATGATATTATTAAATACTGCCCAGCTGTAATTAGAAACAGATGCAGCTCCTGGTGTTTGTTCCTACTGTACACTGCAGCTGAAACCAGCTTGTCTTGTGATCCTCTATGGATTAGAAACACTCATCTTTTCTCTTGCCCCCTAAGAGCGCTGTGAAATTTTATGATGTTTACTGGATTTATGACGAGGTGGTCATACTTTGATGGTTATTAACAAACAAAGACAGAATTAAACGTTACATTGTTCATGTTTTTTGGTGTATGGCATTGTTTTTTTTACCAGTGAAAAGTCCTCAATGTCAGGTTCTTGTTCTTCTTCCATATGATCCTCCTCAATCAGAGAAAGCCTGGGAAACAGACAAGTCTAACATCAACCCACCAAAGTCATGTGATGCCAAATAAGTCAATAGCTCTTTAATAACAGATATCACTAAATCAGCCAAATATGTGTTTTGTTCCAAAAACACTAAGCATTGTTTGAAATGGAACACCTTCTAAAACAAAGTCATGGGACGGAATTTAAATAAAACTTGCTACCTCAGAAAGGATAGCAGGTAATTCAAGTTGACAAAACAACGACACTTTTACAGACAACAATTTTAAATATTGAACAATAAACGTCAGGTAGTGATGTCTTGTTTTCTCTTTCTGGAATGAATCAAACCCCCCCATATTGTTCCTCAAGCCCTGTGCAGAGAGTTTAGGGCTGCAGACGCAGGTCCGTGGTCTTACAAGGTGAGGTGGGAGTCCAGGCCGGGCTGATCAGAGGCCAGGCTGGGGCTGGGGCTGGGCTGCTGCTGTCTGTTAGGCTTCACCTTACACATCTGGGAACTGGAGAACAAATATTAACTTGAACTACTTTACGGCAGGGTGGGAGATTATCACCAGCCACCTATCAAACGATGCTACATGTTGGCTGTTGGTTAGAAGTTTATCTACTCTACCAGTCATTTTGGCAGGAAATTGCTTTCAGCCAGGGTGGAAATTATCAACAGCCACCAGCCAAACTGATAATATACTGTAGTACAACTGGTAATATAGTAAAAATGGCTGTTAAATTTTATGATTTACCACCCACTGTGGCCAGTTAGCAAAAAGGTTTCCTGCTTTTAGTCTAAGATATGTATCAACCAGTATTGGGAGCAATGATTTTTATAATTCAGTTCAATCCATAGAAGTTCAGAAAACTTCCTATCACGTTTAATTTGAGCATATAAATAAATGAACAGTCTTTTATATATTATATATACAGTATATATTATGAATAAAATAAGTTATCATAGTTATGCGCTCTACATTCATTTTCCAAGAGTTAGACAACAAGGGACATGTTGAAAAAAAGAAAACCAAAGTGCCTCGCTGCACAAAACCCAACATACCTGTTGGAGAAGTCCTCCTCAGACTCGGGCTCAGAGAGGACGCTGCCCTTGTCGGAGGCGGTGGCTCCGGGGCGTGCGGTGGCCAGCGCTGCGCTCTGCCGTCTCTGGACGGTGGAGGTGAAGGTCGGGGTGGGCAGGCGGCTGCGGATGCTGCTGCTGTCCAGCCAGGCCGCTGCTGCTTTGGCGCTGGACGCCGAGCCTGGCAGAGACCGCGGTCGATGTCAGACAGTCAATGATTTTTGACGGTTCGCGCATCGTTTGTTTTGATAACCGTCTGTCACTCTGAATGAGGGGAATGGCCTCAGAAATGTTATGAAAGGTCAGAAAGGTTATGTTATTAATAGCCAGAGTACGGGTATTAATCACTTCTGGTACTGAAAGACATGTTTTTGTACAAGCATCTCGGAGCAAGCCGCTCAATCCCTACTAGCCCAGGGGTCCGATGCAGGTATCAAATTAGCATCGCCAGTTGTTACTATTATTGTGTACCCGTATGTTTTGTTTTATGCATGTGGGTCCGTCTCACCCTGGGCGGTGGTCCTCCTGCGTTTGGTTACGGGGGTGCTGTGCGGCGACAGGGTAACGCTCCTCCCCACCGCTCCTTCCTCCTCTCTGGTCTTGGACGAGGAGACGGTCTCCAGGGAGCGCCGGTACATTCTGACTGAGGGCCAGGAGAGGGCAGCAGAGGGACACTCTGATTTCAGGAACACAGACCTGGGAGAAGACAGAGGGATGAGGAGAGAGGAGGAGAATAAACCCTTTGTTTAGCGCTTATATTTCACTGGGTGCATTCTGCCCCATGAATGTGTGTGTGTCACGAGTAATTGACTGTCCAAGGTCTGGATTTGGCTTAGCTAAACCTCACAGTTTAAACTATGACCGCACTAATTTTGCTTCATCACTGCCAATACCAAATTGAAAGTATACCATTCGTTTAGAGTCATTAGACAAAACGATTGAGATAATCACATTTTCTCCATTAGAGATCATTCTGCGTGTAAAAAAGTATCTGCTTTGCTGTTATTTCCAGGATGTTACATGCAGCTCTATTGGATTTTTGATGGTGGGGAAACTGTCCGATACAAATGCTCTGTTTTAGCTTTCCATCGGCCTAATGTTAGGCACCAGTATGATATAGACGCAAATACTTGGGACATCAGAAGCCAGACATTTTGTAATATGTGTTATAGACCCATTAGTGGCTCAACAAAAGGTGTGTGTTTGTGTGTGTCTGACTTTCCCAGGTTTTAATAAACAGCAGCAGACCTGCTCATATGCAATTCTTCAGTAAACCGCTAAGTTTTAACGAGAGTGACTGAAAGCATATAGCTTACTAGTTTTCCTCTAATAGATGAGTTGGTGTATGTGTGTGTTTCTCACAGCTGGGAGCGGTCCTGACGGAGCAGTTTGAAGCTGAACTCGCTGAGGATCTCAAGGAAGGCCAGGTTGGGGTTTGGCAGCTGTCCCTCCTCCGGTTCCCGGAACGCAAAGTGTATACCATCCCTAACAGCAAACACACAACACTCAACGCTCAACACTAACATCACTTACTTCAGTACTTAGATGTTTCATGATCAAGTTTGGGCTTATTTGGTGGGGCTGACAGCTCAGTTATCATCGCAACACATTACGGTGAAGTGAAAAGGAAATGTGGTGGTCGTGTTTGTCAGCATGTCATGAGTGGTGTTGATGTGTGTGTGTGTCTTTCATTTAAATTTGTTTGTTTTTTATTGGTGGACCCCCCTCACCTGGAAAATTGCTCCTTTCCATTAATCTGTCAATTATTTAATCAATTCACGAATGACAAATTTACAATACATAGTTTAGTCGAAATAATCAAACACAAATCATTATAGACCTGATCAAAATTCAATACAAGTTAATCTTCTGGACTGATTGCTCACCACAACCAAAAAACTAACGATAGCAATTGCACATAAATGTCCATACATAGGAACACATAAATAAGAGCCATCTTTAATTTGGAAAACCTACTGGACCCTGATGCTGGAATGAGCCCAAGAATGAACCTGGGCCTCGGAGTCAAAAAATACCAACCCTCCCCACATCTCCAAAATACTCTACACTACACACTGGTTTGTGTGTGTTTGCCAAAGGGGAGTGTGTGGCGAGTGTGTCACTGACGTGTGGAGGGCCACCAGTGGTTTGCGGACACGGTGCAGGTCGATGCCAAAGCTCATAGCCAGCCTCTTGGCCAAATCTCTGATCTCTCCAAGATCCTGGCTGCTGCGCTCCTCTGACATCATCTCTGAGAAGAGCTGAAAACACGCACGCACGCACACACACACACATTAAATATCCTGCCAACATGACATAGCTCATGCAAATGACAGTATATCCAAATAGTTGTACATTTGTTTTTTATACATATTGTGAATATACTGCTTGTTCACTGGCAGATCTAGCTCAAATCCTATTTTCATACAATTTCATATAATTCTGAGCATTTGTCTACTCCCCGGTGAAACAATGTTTTGCCTTCTGGACACATTGCACTATCAATTATACAAAGATATGTTTGAGGGTTGAAAGTAATGAATAAAATGATAAAAATAGATGTGATGTTTTTAGTGATCAAAATGTATAAGAATTGAAAAACAGTAATACATTATCAAGTGATTTAATTGATCCACAGACAGTGGTGTTCTATTAAAAACTCTTTCACTTATCAAACCATTTACCATTCAAGCGTGCCATTACATAACTTGTCCATCTATCTATACTGTATCCATCTATCTATACTGTATCTGTCTATCCATCCATCTGTCTATACTGTATCCATCTATACTGTATCCATCTATCTATCTATACTGTATCTATCTATCTATGTATAGTACGTTACAGTACAGTAAGTTTGATCACACACCTGCTGTAGACTCAGACAGATCGTCTTGGCACTCTGCACTGGACTGATGAACCTGCTCTTGCTCAGAGTTTCTTTGATGATGTCACCAAAGTCTTTGTAGAACTAGAGGAAGCCAGGAAAGAAAGTCATCCTCATTTCACACCCAGTGGTTGTGTGTCAGCGCTGCTCTCTTGATTAGTTGCCTTTAATGTCACGCATTCTACCATCTGTTTTTTGTTTTTTTTACCTTGGCGTTATCGGAGTAATTACAAGTAAGACTTTCATTGTCTGTGTGTACGTGCGCGCCAGACATACGACAGTCAACGTGAACCTCAATGTTGCCTCGTTTTTTGCACTTTCTATTAGTCACTCTCCGGATAAGACTGTCAGGTAGGATGTCTAACATAACAAAGGTCTGATTCTCATCATCTCCTCCTTTTCCTTCACCCACGGCTCCTTCTGACTCATTCTTCAGCACCCTCGCCAGGTCTATAAAGATCTTCACACCCTCCTCCACTCACTCACACATATACATTTCCTCCTTTGTGCAACCTTTACCTTTAAACCTCCATTTCTGAAACTTTCTTCTTCCGTCTCTCCTCAGTACTCTGCGTGTCCTCCTCATTTCTGTAACCTTTCGCTTGGACGTTTCTCGTTAGTGCGATGGGGCTTTAGAATTAATTAAACGGAGTTGTACCTGCACTGTCTTCATAGTGTAGCTTCCCAGTGGAGCAGGCACTGGTAACCCCTTACCCGGTTCTTCTTCTCCTCCGCCCCTCCTCTTTCCCCTCTACTAACCCCTGATCTCCAACCTCCAACCCCCATCCTCCTCACCTCCGGCCTCCCTACCTTGCTGTAGTGTTTGAAGACATCAGTGGCGGCGCTGAGGTCCAGTACTCCATAGATGACCAGTTTACAGTAGCCGGCCAGCTGGTTGCGCTTCCGTTGAAGGGCGGTTATCTTCACCACCTCCTCCTCCTCTTGCTCCCCTGGAGGAAACAGAGATCCGGGGAGGAGGGAGCAGAGAGAGGAGGAGGATCAGAGGAGTGACAGAGCGGTAGTCAAAGTGAGAGAGGTAGACGGGAGATACAGTGAGAGCTTTGGGGCGTTGATAAGCTGTAAGAGACACACAAATGTGCAATCACAGCCGAGCAGCCCCCACCCCCTGAGTTCACCACTGTCTGGCTCAGGAACTGCCAGTTGTTTGCTGCATACAAAAACCGGATAGCTACAAAAAAAAAGATCCTCAATAACAAGAGATCAAAAGCTATGTCCTCCGGCACAGATGCGGGTAAGTGTCCTATGGGAAACCATTGGAAGTTACAACACTATACATCCATTTTTGAAAAACAAGTAATCGCCTGATGACTTAGAGGAGCAAGGCTGTAAAGAAGTCATCGTTTTCATCAACTAAGGACCTTAGGGTCCCTACTTGGGGAGTGCTATCGTTTTGTTTTTTACATTTTGCATTGTTTCGTTTGACTATTGTTTCGTTAGACCCAACGGTGGACATCAAAATCTTAGAACAACACATTTTTCACTCGGGGACGTGCGGCGTGGGCGGGGTGTACCGTGGAGCTCGGCTTCTTCGGGGTCGGTGAAGATGTAGTCCAGGAGGAAGGCCGCCATCTCAGAGCGCAGCGAGTCGGAGGGAGGACAGGCCAGTGTGTGGAGGGCGGGCTGCGAGCGAACCGAGCCCACGCTGTATATCAGCAACAAGTCACACAACAGCTCAAACGCCTGAACATGGAAGGACGCACACACACGCGCACACACACGTAAGTAAGTCATTCTCCTAGGATTATCCATTTATTGATCCCCTTGGGGAAATGACGAGAATCAACAGGCATAAATAGTAGAGTGTAGAACAGCTAACTAAATAAAAACAAACATACAACTTAGTAAGAATACTATGCTTTTGTGTAAAATGACTCTCACCTGGTCTCTGATCTCAGCCTGGCCCTGAGACAGACACCTCTGAGACACACTGCAGAACGAACGCACCTCCTTCTTCACGCGCTTCACCTCCGCCTGTTAGAAAGGAGGACGGAGGGAAGGCCAGAGGTGGTGAAACAGGTGTGAAAAACTGTTCACTTGAATGTGTGTTTAAGACGGAGGAATAAGACTAGGAACTACGGGTGTGAACTACGGTACGGACGCTACGGTTCGGTGCATGCGGAGAATACAGAGACGGGTCTGAAGCGCGCACGTAGATCGTTGGTTTACGTAGAACAGTGACGCCCCAGTAAGGTCACTGACTGCTGTGTTGTCCTGTTTGTGTGCTTTTCAGTGGCTATGCATTCGGTTTTAAGTATGATTTAACTCACTACTGACTAAATCTCAATTTTCTCTTGATTTAATGTAGTCTAAATCATGTCCACACAGGAAGATGGAAACAACTGACACCCAACACTTCCATATACAAAAAGCAGGGGATGGGGGTGGAGCGGGGGGGTCTGAAGGATACTCAGATGGATCTACATGTTGCACCTATGACGCAGAAGAGTCCGACT
Source organism: Polymixia japonica (assembly GCA_900302305.1). Classification (NCBI taxonomy): domain Eukaryota; kingdom Metazoa; phylum Chordata; class Actinopteri; order Polymixiiformes; family Polymixiidae; genus Polymixia; species Polymixia japonica. The sequence continues at coordinate 15,874 of OMKK01066090.1, forward strand.
TTGGGTGTATTCATTTTAAAGTGGTTAAAGTGGTTTCACATTTTAGTGCTCTACTGTTTTTGAGCTGAGCATTTCTGTGCAGTAGTAGATAAGTAGATAATTATGGTGCATACATTAGTGATGGAGCAATTTGGATTTCTGAACAATAGGAATGGCAATATTTTCACAGCATTTCAAAGGCCCACACAATTTCCATCCTCAACAAGTCCACCGAGTACAGTGGCCTGTAGAATCATCAATTCATCGCCCACTTTTACACCAGGCGACATGGATTTTAAAACACAGAAAGAATCTCAAAACGGCAGTTTATCCCAACTAGATTTGGACACAATAAAATATAATGAGAAGCTCTTTGTTGGTGCAAAACTGTCTTTTCGCTTGCTGACTTGCGCACAGAGAGGTCAGAGCACAGGGGAAGCTACAGAATAGTGCTCTCGACGCTGGTAAAGATTGTCTCTCTCTTGCTCAACCACAATGAAAGGGGAACCACACACCCAGTTTGTGCTGATCTCCCCTTACTAAAATAAAAGCAGCTTCTGGGGGCGGAGCTAGTGAATGAGCTCGTACACCCCCCCCCTCGTTTTCCCCCCTCTGCAATCACCGACTTGTTTACAATGTTGCTTAGCAACAGTCTCCCCAGGTCGCTCTCGGCTCTCCCGCACAATGACTCCTCTCCACAATCTGACATGAATGGAGGTCCTGTTTTTATATGCAGGCATAACACAGCCAATAGTGAGGCTTGCATCTGTAATATAACAGGGTACCAACATCAGAGGGTACCAAGATCAGCCAATCACAAAATTCAACTGCAATAGCATCCTTTCAACCCATAGATGGAGGTCTTTATACAGATTTACAACCAACTTTATATGAAAGAACACTTTTACACATGTCTTGATGATTTGGACCAGAATCAATATTTAGCACTACTAATAAATATCTCACATTAGTTTTCTACCCTTTAAGCAGGGCAGAATCTTGCCAACAAGTCACCAGCCACATCCAAAATTGACCAGCATTTCTCTGGTGATGTGAGGTTTGGTGCAGTATGGGAACGGACATAGAATGACAGAAGGATTTGTTTGCGTTTACTCGGGAACTCTTGGTTCGGCAAACACGCAAAATGGCTGCACGAGTCAAGACAACGCCCTGTCTGTGTAGTGCCCCTGTTAATGTGTGTGTGTGTGAGAGAGACAGTAAGACAGCCAGAAGAAGGAAAAGGAAAGAACACAAAGAAAGAAAAAAGAAAGAAAGAAAAGAAAGAAAAGAAAAAAGAATTGAAGAAAAAAAGCGCCAGAGATCAAGAGAGAAAAAAAAAAACCCAAGTCTGTGACTGTCACTTTGGGCCGGGATGCACTTGAACAGATTGCTGTGTTAATTGCCTACTGTCCACACAGCTGGTAAGCTGGTAAATAAGAGGGGCAAGTAGAGACCCGATAATGTGCAGGACAGACAGACGCCCCGCTGTGACACCACAAGAGAATTAATCACAGGCCAATGCTGAGATGCAGGCTCCCGAGGGCTGTGAATGCGGTGGGCTGGAGTCCGAGGGAAGGACGCGGGCTGGAAGGATGCTGCACTTTACAGTCACTTAAGGACAGCTGAAACGCACGATGCGAAGCCTATTCGCTGCCTAGTCCTTTCATACAACAGCGCCAACACACAAAAAAAGAAAAGGTTATCTTCCTGAACCTTCAGTTACTATGACTACTCATTACTACTGCTATGCTTTTACATGCTGTACCCCTGCAACGGCTGCTGTGACTGTGTCATTTCCCCACAGGAATTAATAAAGTTGTATCTTATCTTAGAATGATATTTAAATGTTCTTCTGCCGAGCAATATGGTTCTAGCACCGATTTGAGTGGTGATTTTTGGTAAGGACGTTGCTATCTAAACTGTACAGCTGTGCGGTCGCAGGTGTGCGTTTGATAGGTGTTTCACAATGGCTTTGAATATAACTCATGGCTAACTATAGCCAGTAGCCAATCAGATCTACGTCTACAACTGTCTGTTTTGCATCTCTGATCTGGAGTAATGACCCTTTGTTCTGATGCAACACTTTTTATGAGCCATAATCAAATTTGATTTAAAAGGTTTAACTACAGTTCACTGGACAGCTGTATGCAGGCCTAGTAACCTTCACGTAACCTTCTTACCACCGACTTGGATGAGGTTTTGCTCCTGTGCCAAACCTCAAATAATTAGTCAAAGATGTATTAAAGACTGGAGAAAGAAGCGCAATGCATGTCTGTGGAGACGAGCACCTCAGTCGTAGTGGAGCTGGCCAACGTCATTTTGGCCCAGAGCAGGTGGAAGGCGGCACACTTCAGGGCAGGTACCATGATCTGAAATGACATCCAGTCAGCTTCTGTTTCAACAACTACCACTGGGATATGAAGTCTATGTGCGTGTCTGTCATGGAAACTTAATTTTTTCTCTACCAGAATTTTCACCAGACACAAACCTAAATAGATGTCCAACTATCAGAAATCTCCCATGGATTTCAAACACTTTTGCAAAATGGCTGGTGGAATGTTAAAGGAGCTATATACGACATTCAGCCACTAGATGTCACACTAGAGCACCAGCGTCTCAGACCAAAACAAATGAACAGAGAAGCAAATGAACCAACACAAACTAACATTAATGTGCGGCCAGACCGGCTACCAAAACAGAGAACAGAGAAGCTCGGATTACAACACACAGAGGGAGTGTGACTTCATTCTCTGCTCAGGACGCCGTTACTCCGCTATATCTTTACACAGCAAATAGTTGTTTGCTGCTAATTAATGTTCAAAATATTGTATATAGTACCTTTAAGACTCATCAGGCACCAGGTGAATGTTACCAGCAGCTGGTGGCTGATGTTAATATGCAAATATAATCCGACACTTTGATTCTTGTAGGGAAATTATCTTTTCGCTTGCCTCTCTCCAGGGAGGCCAGAGCACAGGGCCAGCTACAGAATATCACCTCTGAGCTGGTAGGGATTATGTGTTTTGTTCATGGACACTTCAGCAGAGCAGGTGCTTGCTGTCATGATAGCTGGAACCCTGGTCCCCCTACTCACTACTGCACCCTGCTGCCCTAATATTCTACCCTGTGTGTGTGTGTGTGTGTGTGTGTGTGTGTGTGTGTGTTGAGACACACCTCCTTGTCAAGGTCTCTGGACTCCACGCCACTCTTCACCAGTTGATAGCAGGGATTGAACAACTGCCAGCTTGTCAGATCCATGGCACTGTTATGCACGCAAACACAAATGCACAGACACACACCCGCATCTGAGGACCACATGCACACAAACCCAAATGTGCAGACACACACCCACATCTGAGGACCACATGCACACAAACACAAATGCGCAGACACACACCCACATCTGAGGACCACATGCACACAAACACAAATGCGCAGACACACCCACATCTGAGGACCACATGCACACAAACACAAATGCGCAGACACACACCCACACCAACTCCTACCTGCTAAAAGCAGCGATCCTTTTCAAA
>OMKK01066095.1:2500-13077 GCA_900302305.1 Polymixia japonica
ATTCACATTTGGTTGCCGTGTGTGTATATTTTTGATATGGTTGGGTGCTGTGGGAATTTAGCTCCTGGCAGTTTTAGTGCTGTGCTCTACCCATTGAGCTACTTCATAAATATCTGGATTAAAGATGCCCTACGCAATGTTGTATAATTTCAGCCTACTATAGTGCTATTGAGCACTGGTGGGTCCCTGTTGCGTGCTCATTGCAGTCCGCGCCTGTCAGTGCATTGATCAAAACCAAATAGCACGTTGGTATGTTGCCTTGAGTGGGAGCATCTGCTAAAATGTGTAAAATATAGATGTAAAATATATTTCAAGCCCGATGTTCTCCATCATCAAGAACCACTGCTGGTACTCAATATGTGTTTACTTAGTCTTAACAATGTCTGGGAATCTGTTCTAGCAGTCGATTGGTGAACTGCTTTTTTTTAATTAAGCAGTTGAGGGAGTCATGGGTCAATTGAGTGGGTCAGTTGAGTGTGAGTGGAGAGTGAAGCGGACTGGTTGATTGGAGTCATGTTTGTCGTTTCCGCTCTGTGAACCCCGTCATGAGTGTACTGGACACCAACAGCCACCGTTTGCATTCAAATGATTTACTAATCCATAAATTACAAAGCTCAAGCTTTCAGGAGAATATGATTGGTAAAGTTTTACATTAACGTCCTGCTTGCTAAACATTGCTGCAAGGGCTCTCTAGGTTGCTAGGACTGGCTTAGTTGGTAAACGCATCACAGTAAAGAATTTCTGTAAAATGAAACACTAAGATTTCTTGGTCCTGACCTCTATATAGTACAGACTCCTCTTCACGCCTTGATGCACGGAGGGTTCTACATAAAACAAAGAGGTTCTACTATAAACCTTTCAAACTGGCTTCTACGCTGTACCTTGAAGGAATCTCCAGCAGAAACGAACCAAAGACGCCTCGAAGTCGACAGTTAGCACTTTCTTATTTTAAGCACTTTGCATACTGCATCCATATCCCACATCGGTTTTGCCTGTATGGGCAATGAGTAACACTAACACCTAAGCAGAATTCAAAGGCCTTCATGAAGTAAAATCTTTTAAAGCAAAAGGGATTTTTTTTCAATTTTATTTTGAAAGATTTTTCAGGCCCTACATGCGCTGAGATGCGATGTCATCTTATAACCATCGGTGATGCATTTAGACTGTTGAGAGTGCGAGTTGAGACCTAGCACAGATTTGCCACAGGATGGCATTGCGATACGAGAAAAAAACGTTACCTCCACTCTCTTCTGTGTTCATTCCCTGGCCTTCGGTGACTCGCTCACCCTAAGATGTCACAACCTCAGCCAGCTTGTCTTCCTGATCCGCTCCATTCCACTTTCTGCCCTCTCCACTTCCTGTCTCTGCTTCACCTCTGCCTGCGACCTGCTACACCAGCTGCACCTCATCTGGACAATTAGCCTTTCCGATATCTGCCAGCTCACCCTTCACTCTCAGCCAGATCCTTCTAAGTCTTCACTTAGTTCTGTTCCAGCAAGTATTACCCCGCTTTGCCTGCCCGTCTGTTTTTGACTGCCTGTTCTCCTGTTTTTGCCTTTTGCTCACCGTTTTTGTACCTCTGCCTGTTTGGACTGATTATTGTTGCCAACCCTTGCCTGCTACTGTTGTGAACCTGCCTGCCGTCTGAAGTAAAGCTGTTTTTACCCAACTACCTGCCTCTGTCTGCGCCGAGTCTGAGTCATGCCTGAATCCCTGACACTAAGAATGTTGTTGTTAAGGCTCCATTTGTGCCTAAACACTTAAACAGATGTTTGTGTAAGTTTGACTGCCAAACAGGCCAGGTGGCCTTCCTTGTTCTTAAGAGCAATTTGACAAACCTCACTCTTAACGTAACACCTTTTATACAACTCAAAACAAATAGAAGGTCCTTAAATGATAAACCTTTAAACAGATGACAAGTTCCACAGATCCTCACAAATCATCCAAGTCTAAAAGGACGCACATCATTTAATGAAAGTAAATTACAGCTGCTTAATTCAAACATTGTAAATGTTAACACAATTTCCTGTCTGGAACTTGTTCCTCATTGTGATATAATGTACTTTCTTTGTAACTGTAAATCTTAATAATTAATTGATGGGACGAAATTTATTTTGGAACTTACATGAGCATGTGCCAATGTTAGTACTTTTGTAATAAATGTTTAATGCATATATTGTTAACCTTTTTTATATTTGTGCTTTTGTGAATAGAACCTATTAGAACTAATTTAGCCACCTAAGAGAACACAGATTTTTAATAAAGGTGCAGTGGAACCAATCTATATTATCACGGTTGAATATTCATAACATTGTTATTTCGATGGCCAAAAGGACAACAATGCCATTATAGATTTTTTCTGGGCTCTGATTTTTGATTTCAACCCATAATATTAATGGCCCTGTTTTCCAGATCAAAGCACAGTATTCCATTATGGCAAATTATTTTGTTGTGAGTTTCACCTCATCTTCTGCCTACATGCATTGCATACACAAAAAGACAAAACTGACCCCATGTCAGCATGAAGGCATTTTGGCCCATGTATTAAGTCATATTCTAAAGGACTTTTTTCTAGTGAGAATTCTACTCAAAAAATGTAAAACTGACAAAACATTAAGACTCTACACAGGGTTTAAAATGGTTTATAGGGTGCTATACAGTACTGTAGGTCAGTTTCTAAGTTTCTAATTAGGAAATGGATATGACTTAAGTTGTTGGAGGTAGATGTAAAGTTATTGACTGCTGTTGTAAATGAGGAGAGACAAAATATTGCTGGTGTGGTCTATTCATTTCACCATCTTCATTTTCTTCCATATCATTGGTGATTTTAAAAGTTATGGTTTCATATGACATCAATTAACTTTTAGTCAAAGTAAACAAATGATTACAGGAGGCGGGGGCCAATTTCTCAAAAACAAAACCTTTGGTTTGAAAATGTTTTGATTGTCTCGGGAAGGCCTTGATAAATGACTAACGGGAACACCCTTACCTGGGAGACATTATTCTATGCAAATAACAATTTCATGTAATTGATCTGTAATCATCCGTATCTCTAACTTACCTTTTGGTTGTCTATGTCAATACTAAATCTGCTGTGGCTGTTTGATGTGGCTGTTTGGAAGCATTTAGCCTAACAGAAAACTTTCAAAAGCCACTCAAACAAGGGGAACGTCTCTGTCTTTACTGCCAATATTCACTAAGCGAAACACGGCTGACTGAGACAACGTGCAAACCAAAACAACAATGTGTTGTAATTTGCGGATTGTGCCTTTAATGATGGAAGTAAAGCATCAGATCTCAAGTTATTGGCCATGTATGGCAGAACGTTACATTAATAAAAAAGTGAATTAATTTCCATTTATTTTCCAGTGTTAAAGTGGCAATCTCAGAAGATTTTAATTTAAATAAATGTCTGTTAAGTCACTAACTATATTTGCAGTATTATGAGTATTAAGAACCGGGTGTCTGTGGCGACTTTCCCGCCATGCATTCAAATTAGTGACGCGTAATTACTTTTAATAATACTTTTAAGTAATTGCAATTACTGCTTTTCGCCATAGGTGCCGCCAAAGACAACGAAACGGAGGTCTTTGAGCTTGCCACTTTAATGTATTTGATAGAAATGAATCTTTTTCAGTAAATGGGTTGCTGGATTGGTACGATCATCAGGAGGGAATAAAAGAAGTGACAGGTGGGTTGTAATGGATTCTGTCAACACTGTCACTGAGAGTCTCCACCACAAACTCCTCATTCTCTCTCTTTCTCTGTTCTGTGTGTAAAGAGTAATTCCCCAATTCCCACCCATTCTTCCTGAGATCTAAACTGAATTGAATGAGGCAGAATAAATCACAGTCTGATCAAGATGTCATCTTCATGATAAGTAAAACACGATGCCTCATAATAACCTCCCTGATTGAGTTAACTTAGTAATGCAGTTCAGAGCGGTTCTGAAGTGGTTGGTTTGCAGACAGGTTCAGCAGACAGTAAGGCTTTCTTTGTAAGGGATAACTCTTAACATTCATCAGAGGATTTACATGCACAAAGTACTCTGGATTATAACACATACCTTAGTTAACGTGATATGTAGGATACACAGTTGATTCTTATCCATCTCAAATATCCCTTTATACATAAATAAGTTGAATAAGGCTTACCCATGTGTCAGTATCCTTACTTACAGTACAGCATTACATCCCACTGGCTCAGATTATAGACAACAACAAAATATGTTACCATAATTTCACAGACAACACACACATTTACATAACCATAACACCAGGGGACTATAGTCCAATACAATCACTGAGTAAGTGCATTGAACCAATGCGAATTGTTCAAAACGACTGGATGTGCCAGAATTTTCTCTCAGCTTCAATCAGTAATGTTAAAAACCACAAGCCAAGCCAGAGATCTTGGTGTAATCATGGACTCAGACCTAAAACAATTACAAAGTCAGCCTACTATCACCTTAAGAATATATCAAGGATTAAAGGATTTATGTCTCAGCAGGATTTGGAAAAACCTGTCCATGCATTTATCTTCAGTAGACTCGACTACTGTAACGGTGTCTTTACAGGTCTGCCTAAAACATCGATCAGACAGCTGCAGGTGATTCAGAACGCTGCTGCTTGAGTCCTCACTAAGACCAAGAAAATGGATCATATCAGTCTAGTTGTCAGATCTTTACACTGGCTGTCAAAGGATTGATTTCAAAATACTACCGTTGGTTACTCAAATTTTTAGTTTAAGGCCAAAATACATTTCTGATCTTCTGCCACGTTATGAACCATCCAGACCTCTCAGGTCATCTGGGACACGTCTGCTTTCTGTCCCCAGAGTCAAAACTAAACATGGACGTGAAACTAAGGGAATTGGCCTCTCTGCCTGATTTTAAAGCTCTTAAGTACAGTGATAAATGACTCGGTTGGTACTTGTGACTATCTGTAGGTATTTAGTTGTACCTCTGACATTTTTAATGCATATTTTTATGTTTCCCTGTTGTTTATTTGTTGTTTTGTCTGTAACTTGGTTTTTTAATGCTGTTATTTTGGCCTGGTCTCCCTTTTTTACTTACCTGGTAAAATAAAGGAAAATAAAAAGAAATATATAATAATACATTAAAAATGGAGAAGCAGTGCTGAGTTTTCATGCACCACATATCTGGAACAGACTCCCACAAAAACTGCAGGTAGGCTGCAACTCTCAGTTCTTTTAAATCAAGGCTGAAGACTTTTCTGTTTGTTGCCTTTTGATTCATTTCTGATTCACTGCAGTGCAACTTTTATTACTTGATTTTATGCATTCTATGTATTCTATTTTTTAAAACTATATCTTTATTTTTATCTTATTTTTTATCAAGTGGGTTTTAATTTCAACTCTTTAATAATGTCCTTTTATAATGTGTTTCTTTTGCACTTGTCTTGATGCTTTTAATGTTTTATGTAAAGCACTTGAGAATTGCCTTGTTGTTGAAATGTGTTACACAAATAAACCTGCCTTGCCTAAATAATTACAGGAAATTGGTGTGAAAGTGACTCCCTTAAAAATTGCCAAGCAGCAAGCTATGTCTTACAGGCTCTTCTATAAATTTAGTATTAAGAGATAAAAGGACAACAATAATAACTTTTGCAGTGACGCCAATAAGTCACATGACAGGACAGGAGAGGACAAGACATGAAAAAAACCCCACAACTAACATTTGGTATGCAGCATATCAGTAGATCAGTCCAAACAGGCCATGTTTTCTGACATTCCAAGAAAGTTTTACAATACGGTGCTACTTCTGGGAGTCTGCGTTTACAGCTTCACCATTTTATCAATTATTCAGCACAGACGCGGCGTGCAGAAGGGCTCCACTTGCGTTTAAAAGAGATCCTTCTGAGTAAACACGAGGGTGTGCCTGCCTGATAGCATCGCTGCTGAGCTGTCCACCCTACAATTTATGTTATCTTTTCAGTTGAATTTGTTGACAGGACGTGCATCATTTCGGGATTCTGCTCCCGTCGATTTGTTTCCAGAATGCAATGTTTTTTTTCGAAACGGTAAGAAAACTCTGGCAATAAAAAAAAAAGGACTTCAGTGTTTTAGGTAGTCGGAGCAGTGCTTTTTGTGTCACCCTTTTGGAGATTGATAATGGCAAGAATATCACACAGTATAATGTATTATCAATACAATACATCACACACCTCAAGGTTAGAGTCAATGGATATTGGAAAGTTAGGGGAAATGTTAATGAGTCTGTCTAAGTGAGTGAGTGATATAAAGAGCCGTAGCCAAATTCCTTAAGGCATTTGGGGTTACGTAAATGCCTTCTGAGTTGCTCAAAGCAGCGGCCTAAGGCAATCTTTTCCTACTTCAATGCCTGTCTTTCCACACTTAACTACATCACTGGGAGAATAAAGCAGGGTAATTGTTTAGATTAAGTGTCTCAATGGTAAAACGTTAAAATGAGATTAGCCGGGTCTTAGAACTAAATCATTTTCCTCAACCAGAGGTGTGAGTCACACATGGAAATAGGATATTAAAGCAGAATTGCTTTTTTTACTCAAAAGCAAATTTGGACATTGTAAAATGACCTAAGTTTGTCTTCACTGCCATTAGCTGTCTCCTATGTTTTGGCAGTGTAATGACCTTTCAATTGGCCCATTTGTTTTTTTCCCATTGCTGTACCTGAGCTAAACAGCCCCCCAGACACCCCAGTCGGGTTGTAGTGATCTCCCTCAATTTATGCCTTAATGAAAGCTGTGTCCCACTGCTGTGAAGCTGTTCCTTGACAGCACATTCCCATTCTTCGAAAAGTGCCAAACAAGATGTGCCCGTCTCCGCCGTCCTGAAACGAGCTCCCCTTCTGTGATGAAAAATGCAGCCTGTCTCTTTGCTTATTGCTGTGGCATTTAGGTGGCTCAGCATGGTGATTTGAAGAGCCTGTAGTGTCAAAGCCATTTCTTCTGCTCCTAGCTTAATGCTCTGACTCAACAAACCGGACCGTTGTAGCATTTCCGCCCGTCGCCTTCACGGCCACCGCGAAGAAAAGCCGGGGAGTATGGGTAATAACCGTCAAGGGAAGGGCTGTGATTGTACATCCATTTCACACTGAGGACCTCTCCCTTGCTTCCCTCAGAGCAGCAAAATGCAGCATGCAGCGGTGAGTGAGAACAACAGTAACATAGGCAAAGCGTTATGCTAGGAGTGGGCAATGAAAGAGGTAGGGAAACAGCGAGCAGTGAAGGAGGCCTGCGCGGGGGGGCTATTTGAACTATTGTGTTCGGTACAAGGCAGGGTTGCCCACTGTCTCCTCGACTACTTAGCTCTAGAATAAGGTTTAGCTCGGTTGTGAGCGAAAGTGCTGACGGGACACGCGCCGGCTAATCCTAATGGTCTGCCAGGGGCTCTGTGTGCCCTACAAAGAGTGCCACTCTGCCTGCCCGGGACGACTGTCTAGAAGCACAATTTACTGATCTCTCTCTCCCCCAGCCTTTTACCTGCACCAAATGGAGGATAGCAAATCTTAAGGTACCACCCATGACCTAGCTATGGGGCAAAGTGGATGAATGGATCCTATTTATGGCCCTAAAAAACGCTTCATGCTATAAGAGAAAAGTTTTAAGCCTCAGTTGCAACCTTACAAAGTTAGCTCAAATTTCCAGTCATTTAAGGGCCCTTGAGGAACACAGGACCACAGCAGCTATTCAATCATATGGCTTTTAGGGGGCCGATATGTGATTTGAGACCAATATAGTTTCCGTCTGGATGTCTTCAGGGATATTTGTTGTTTTGTGTGATTGCACAGTAGAAATGTTGCCTTCTAAATGTTGCCTTCAGATATGAAGCTATTGACCTTGCGGTGGTCTTGCAGACAGTTAAGCAATGCAATTTATGTAAATGTCTTTGTGATTCATGTCATTTTGTCTGTCATGCCTCATGATGCTGTCAGGGTTGTTATTTCTCTCCTTGAGGCTCCACAGATCACCACATTACGGCAGGGCATGACTAAGTGGATGGGTTTCGCCTACAGCTCTATCAGTGAACTGAATTGGCCATATCCTGCTGATGAAGTCCCCCTAGTCTTGTCCTGGAGGTTTATGTACCCTTTTCCACAGCACAATTGCACACAGTCTGACCCTATTTTAATGCACGATGTAAGCAGTGTCAGCTTTTTGAATGATTTTGTCCAGATCGATGTCAGATTTCTGACTCGAGAGAGAGAGAAGTGCTGCTTTGAGAGGACGTTGGGCCGATTCCACCTTCAACCTCTAGATGTCACTGTTGACTAACCACTGGGCTGCTGTTCCCATCAGGTAGGATGTTTGTATGGATCACCTAACCTTTGCAACAACAGATGGTGCTAATCATCATGCCTCACATCATATTCATCTTTCTTTGTTACTCTTTGTAAAATACCTCCCTCCCTCCAGATAAATAAACATCACAATTGACGCTACATATTGGCTCAATGTAATTATTCCTAATTGAAAAAAAAAGATATGACTGTTGGGCTGACAGGTTGCACTTGCAATTAAGCTAAAACAATTCAGGTGTGTGGTCTTTTGCCTTGCCTTTGAGGGGAAAAAAACATAAACGATAAACAAATTAGAGAGTTCTTCAAAAGCCTCTTCATAAAAGCCGCCATGCTTTCGTCTGTACCAAGACAATTAGTCGTTGACTCGGAAAAGCACTTTGTCTTAATGTGATATCCCATGGAACTGAGAAAATCTCTCTAGTTAGTGTCTGCCCCACTTTGGATATGATTAGCTATAGTTCTATCCCAGAATGCCGTCTCTCCCCTGCCTGGTTAAAGGGCCTTGCCAATGAGAGACAGTGATCAATGATAATTGCACATATCACAACCCTCAGCAGGATCACAGTAAGACTTGCAAATGTCCTCCCTCTCTCTTCTCTCTCTTCTCTCTTCTCTCTTTTCTCTCTTCTCTCTTTTCTCTCTCTCTCTGTACCTCTCCCTCTCTTTGTCTCCCTCTCTCGCTCTCTCTCTCTCTCTCTCCCCCCGTCTTTCCCAAGTCTAGATAAAGATGCAGCCGGACTGGGGAAGATAATGAACAGTTGCGGTTGGCTGCCTTGCTTGCTGATGAGCTCTGTTAGGAGGGTACATGCTATACGTTACATTGATAGAGGCAGGGAAGCCTCTTTGGGGAAGCATCCCTGGCCATAACAATCTAAGTACACTGTGTGCATGATAGTTGAGTGACTATCACAGTTGTGTAGTCACAGTGTTTCCCCTGTGAGACTTAACCCTATGGGAACATTGAGGTGATAGAAGGCTTCAACCAGGCCTCGTGCACCTGCAAGGACCTGTGGGGCCTTGGCATGCGAGCCGAGCCAATAAGCAGTGTGTAATTGAAATGAGGCAGCAGTAAGTGGCTGCCGATATGAGCCTGTCTGCACTCCTTCTGTTAGATCAGATAACCAGGCAGAAATGATTTTTGAGGGAAAAACTTGCTGTGCTGCTACAGTCCAGTCCCATTGGATGGTGTGGATAGATTTACACGGGATAGTGTATGTGCAGGAAGTATAGTGAATGTAGAGAGGAAACTGGCAGTAATGATATGAGTTATGTTATTGTGGTGGCTAGTGGATGATGGATGGAGGCCGACTATAAACAGAAACTCCATGATTCAGACTGATAATTGCCAGGTGTGGTCAGGTCTGGATGTATGAATGAATCTTTAATGAACAGACTTTTCTGGACTCCTATGTGTGTTAGTTCTGTGTGCCGCCTGCTGATCAGTAGGCTGCCTTGGTATTCTGAATTTGCAGAGTGGTTTAGTGGGTAAAGTTTTCCACAATACTGAAAATTCTTAGCTGTTAAACTGTTAGTGAGTTAAAGTGGCAATCTCGAAGATTTCTGTTTTGTTCTCTTTGGCGACTTTCATTCTTTCATTTACTTTCGTCTATTTGGCAATAAAAAAAAACCATATTGAATTAAAATGACATGACGTGGCATGTGTGTGTTTCACATCATTTTTCTCAAGAATACATTTTCAATTATTTTCTGCCTGTTCTCAATATTCAGTTTGTAGAAACAATCCTGAGAATGAATGAGAATGACTGATACATTCATATTCTGGGGGAGCTTATGTAAGATAAGATAAGTGCTCATCACAATATGTATGCTGTTAGTACTGAGGTAGTGTCAGTAGTGAGTGTAGGGGAACACAAAGCTAGTACTTTCCACTGTGTTTTTCTTCTTTAACTCTGTAATTGACCCACGAGGCTTCCCCTGGGCCCTGCCCTTGTTTCCTGTCCCAGAGCTGCCCTCTTCCTCTCTCTGTGAAAACTTACAGCCTATGGCTGTTTCACCGCGCCCCAGAGTTAGAGTTCACTGAAACTCTTTTCAAACTCTAAAAATAGTCCGCAGTATCATACCTAATCTGTTCAATTTGACACAACATGGGAAGAGGTGGGAATCCATAGATAGATAGATAGATAGATAGATAGATAGATAGATAGATAGATAGATAGATAGATAGATAGATAGATAGATAGATAGATAGATAGATAGATAGATAGATTTATCTGAAGACAGTCATCACATACATTAAAAAACCGTAGAGGGTTTAAAA
>OMKK01066098.1:2510-23306 GCA_900302305.1 Polymixia japonica
GTGAAGGGCTCTATCGTTGTTGAACACCCTGTTGGACACATCATCTGAGAACCTTCTAGTTTGCTCATTTGTTTTAAATAAAGGGCTGTTTAAATTCTAAAATCCTCTCTCTCTCTCTGTCTCTGTCTCTCTCTCTCTCTCTCTGTCTCTCTCTCTTTCTTGCTCTTTCTCTCTCTTTCTCTCTGCCTCTGTCTCTCTCTCTGTCTCTCTCTGTCTCTGTCTCTCTCTCTGTCTCTCTCTCTCTCTGTCCCTGTCTCTCTCTCTCTCTCTCTCTGTCTCTCTGTCTCTCTCTCTCTCTCTCTCTCTCTCTCTCTCTCTCTCTCTCTCTCTCTCTCTCTCTGTCCCTGTCTCTCTCTCTGTCTCTCTCCTGTGTCAGCTGTCCAGTGATCAGTTCTACGCACTGAATGACCTCTCTCACTCACTCACACACACACACACACACACACACAGACATACTCACTCACACTTTGTCTGGGAATGTGAGGGTGTACTGACCAAGATTGACCTGAGTGTGTGTATGTGAGGAGCAAGAAGGCTTGGGTGGATGTCTGTGTGTGAGTGTTTGTGACTATGTGTGTGTGTGTGTGTATGTGTCTTGGTTCAATTTTGTCAATGTATGCTAGTGTGTGTTAGTTTATATTTGTATGTATGTAGTGGTGTTGAGTTAGTGTATTTTTGCCAATGTGTTAGTGTACCTTTCTCTGTTTGTCTGTAGGTGTGTAGGCGTGTGTGCCTGTGAGTGTGTCAACGTGTGATGATGTTTGTCAATGTATGATAGTATGCGTTAGTGTATCTTTCTCTATGGGTGTGCATACATCAAAACTTGATGCGCTGTCATAAGATGAAAGCTAAAACCGCAGCGCTGGAAAACTGGTTATTAATTCATACGTCCTAGACAAGAGTGCTTTGGAAAAGCATCCCTCTGTCTGCCTCCAACTGTGGATGTATTTCTTTGTGGTTGTTGTTGTGTCGGCCAAAAACTGGCTAAACACTGTGGCTTAAACACTAAGTAAGTTGATCATTCTCAACCGTTTTAGTTTTAGGACCCAAGCACGAAAGTGCCAGGGCCCAATGGCCCGAAGTGTGAGGAACCTATTGTTTTTGTACAGATTATTATTATTATTATTATTATTAATAATATTGTTACTATTATTCTCTGCCACCCAGGCTTTTTTGAGGGCCTTGGGATGCTTGAAAACTCACGAAAATTGGCCGACACATCAGACCTGATGAAAATTGCAAAGTTCTGTAGTGATTGGGCTCGGGCATGGCCCGCGGTCTCCATAGCACCCCGAAACGCTGTGTTTGGGATAAAGTTTCTTTGATGTTCATGAAATTCAGTGGGATCATTGCTCTCATCATTCTGGACATAATACATTTTTTTGGCTTATGTGACAAACATCATCCGATTTACATGACATTTAAATGGTGTGGTCTACACATGATATACAGCAACATGATGTATAATTAGTGGGTGTTCTGTAGCGCCACATAGTGGACACAGGAAGTGATATTTAACTCAGTGCAATGTCCTATATTCATGAAAATGCATATGCATGTCAGGCAGCCTCCACTAAATGTATTGCTGCATTAATGACCCACTTGTGTAGCACTGCCTACTGGCAACAGGAAGTGAAGCCTAGGTAACACAGTTCATCAGATGTATATGCAATTTTAGTTGATTAGAGCTTTAAGAATTAATTTGTTAGTTGCTCAAGAGTCTGTGTGTGTGTGTGTGTGTGTGTGTGTGTGTGTAAACATATACATACTGATCAGTTTCGCCCCCTGGTGGCTGACTGCAGTATAGATCATAATTCCTGCCCCCTCCATGTTAGTGGATGAGACATGGGCCTTACTCTATGGTAACGGGACGGTAACTGTCACACAACCTGACGTGCACAAAGGGCCGAGGGCCCGCTCATCGCTGCTTGCAGCTTTAATTATTATTATGAGGGCCCTGGCACGAAGTGCGAGGAACCTATTGGTTTTTTTTACAGATTATTATTATTATTCCCCCACACCATTGCCTTTTTGAGGGCCTTAGGGTGCTCGAAAACTCACGAAAATTGGCCGACACATCAGACCTTTGTGATGCTCAATTGCGAAGCTTTCAATTTCCATATCAATTTGCATGTTTTGCCATGAAAAGGATAATTGTTGTAACTTGAATGTACATTGTCCAATCTGCCACAAATTTCTCATGTTTGATAAGAGTCCAGGCCTGAACACATCTACATGTCAATATTGAGTCATAGTCATAGTGCCACCCACTGATAACAGGAAGTCAGCCTTATGTGACAAACATCATGTGATTTACATGAAATTTAAATGGTGTGGTCTACACATGATATACAGCAACATGATGTATAATTAGTGGGTGTTCTCTAGCGCCACATAGTGGACACAGGAAGTGATATTTAACTCCGTGCAATGTCCGATTTTCATAAAAATGCATATGCAAGTCAGGCAACTTCCACTAAATGTATTGCTGCATTAAAGGTTATATTGATAACATTTTTACTTAGACAAATACTTTTTAAAAATGATTCATCCACAGAGGTTTTAGAAAGGTGTGGAAAAAAAGTGCCAATGCCTTTATATAAAAAAAAAAAAAATCATTATTGTGAATTAATCATATTTATAAAATCTCGGGTCCAAACTGAACATTTTGTTTATCTCTGTGTCTGTGTGTATCTCTAAGATGTCTGACGTTTGGTTCCTGCTTCTAACAAGGCTTGTGAACCAATAGTATAACAACGTTGGTAGCACATACTATCTCTGTGTCATCAGTGATCAAGAGTCTTAGTAGTTGAGAAACTGGGAATTAATGTCACTGCAGACTGAGAATGTGTGTATTAGGCAGATCAGTTTCTTATATGACCAGATTTTATATTTGAAATCAAAAGAAAAAGACATCACGTCCGTGTGGTCAAATCTGGACCCTCACACTCTGATGCTAACCTTGTGTTTTGTGTGTTATGTATTTATTTTGTAACTTCTATGTGTGCTTTGGATCCGTGTCATGAAGCCCAGGTGTTTTCTAGAATGTAGGCAGCAGGAATGACACACTGGGGACGTGGGGGAGGGCTGCAGGTCTATCAGAGTATTTTGCATATTAATAAAGGTAGTCAGTGCTAGCAGCACCATCTCTCAGCACAATGGGACAGAAACCAGGGAAGTAAAATGACTGTCCTCACCAAGCTAATTTAGTAATCAAAGTAATTAGAAATACAAAATATATATCTGACCGATACTGAGCAACTCTCTCCATCTCTCTCCACTGTGTGCATGTGAGTGAGTTGAGAAAAGCAAATACAGTTTTGTTTTTTTATTTTACTTTTAGGCAACATATCATCGCAAAGATTCAAACAATAGCTATACCAATTGACTGAGGGGCTTGATTAGAAAAGGTCAACCTTTTGTCCTATCTCTTTATGTTTTAGTAATGGTAATTTCAAATGAATAATCATAATAGTTTCGATTGGTTTGATTTGGTTTGTTTCTATGGGCTGTTCGTCAATTTGTAATTTGTCAATGCTACTGGCCCATAGAATACTTTCAGGATATGACACAGAATGATGCAGGTGAACTGTCCCTTTGAGGCTGCTTCACACCTACAGGCAACTCAACCGGCTATGAACAGTGTGTGAAACACTGTCCTGTTTATGCCTACATGTTATTATGAATAGGCCTATTGTTGAAGATAGGCTACAGGTGCTGTAATATTGACAAGTATCCCCAAGTACAACGCAAAACATTGGTAAACATTAAAATAGACAAAATTTTCACACACTTTGACAAATTAGTGATTTATTCTAGCCCCCTGAATCAAATGTGATGATAAGAATAGAGGCATTCTGCTCGGCCAACAAATTGGGAAACCCCGATTTATTTTTATATACTACCAAATGCTTAGATACAGGGTCGCTTAGAAGCAATAGACCTACGGCGCAAAGACGAGATTTGATTTCATAATAACTGATGTCATACAAAAGATTTTTATTGAAACCATAGCCTAGTTCACCCCCTTTTGTTGAAAAGTTTGACAAAACAAAATGATGATCACGACTTAAAATGAATACCTTGCACATCCTCAATGGACTGCCATAACAACCTGATCTCTAAATCAAACAAAATTATTTCCCATAACCTATAGGCTAGCTGTGGAAAGTCAGCCAGATAATGCAACACACGTAGCAATAAAAACAGATAACAGCCCATTATAATAACCCAAAATCATAACCAAAATATATATTGTAATGTAATTTTAATAAACGGTCAAATGTAGTTGTTATCCTGTCTTTATTGTAAACCCACTCTAATAATTATATTACACAGTTGCATTTGACCACTACAATAAAACAAAAGTTGGGGTGGATGTGATGGACCAGATGGCATGGCTGTATTCAGTCAAAGGGGGAACACGCTGCTGACCTGTTGCTGTGTTCTACAACATCCTAGATCTGGCTGTAATTAATGCATATATTTTTTATGTGCATGAATAAAACCACCAGCAGGAGGATATTCATCCTTCAGCTGGCAAAGGAGCTGTGTGTGAATCAAATAATGGCCAGGGCAGAGCTTACGTAAGCTCAAATGCATAGGCCAATGGCCATTACCCCAGTCTGTCTCCCACCACACAGTGTCAGGTTGCCAGATGTTCAGGGAACAAAACTTATTATCGCTAGCACTGCTAGGCACAAAGGAATTATCAACATGGTTTTTACTCAACCCAAGCAGTGGGCTGTAAAGACCAAATTGGAACAAAGCCATCACACCATCAACACCGATGGGCCTTTTAGTTTTTGGCATTTGGACACTAAATAGATGGCCTGCATTTATATAGCGCTTTTGTAGTCTGTCGACTACTCAAAGCGCTTTACAAACCAAGCCTCGCGCGGCGGCAGCCATGCAAGGCGCACAACGAGAGCAGTTAGCAGTCCAACGTGCTCCCAGGAGGAGCCGGGGATCGAACCGGGAACCCTCTGATTACTGGACGACCCGCTCTACTGCCTGAGCCACAGCTGCCACCGTTGTCTACTTTACAATTCATGCCTCACATTCACCCACTCACACATTGATGACGATGGCAGCCGTGCAAGGCGCACACCTCCTCATCAAGAGCAGTTAGGGGTTCAGTATCTTGCTCAAGGACACTTCAATGTCCTACCAGGAGGAGCCGGGGATTGAACCAGATCCTCTGATTACTAGACGACCCACTCTACCTCCTGAGCCACGTTGCCCCAAACAGCCTAAATGTTGTTGTTTTTTTGCATTGTAGTTTTAGATCTTTTCATTTAATTTGAATACATAGTAAAATGTAGTTATTCTCTATTCTTTATTATAAACCCACTCAAAGAATTACACTATTATTATGTTTGCATTGTGGTTTATTATGAAACAAACAAGTAGGCCATCAATATGACCTGAGAGAACAGTCAACAGTCACTCAATGAACCATGGCATGGGCAGAGCAATTATGATTATTCTATTGAAATTACCATTACTAAAACACCGATTAACTGAGGGGCTTAGAAAAAGGTTTAGAAAAGGTCTATGTTATAGCTCTCTATGTTTTTTGTAATGGTAATTTCAAATTTCGTTTGATTTTGATTTGTTTGATTTGGCTTGTTTATGGGATGCTGTCTGTCAACATGTTTGTTTCACAACTCTTTCATATTCAGACTCCCATGGCATTACAAATTTGATTAACCTAATATTTTGGGGAGAAGAGAAACTGGGAATTAATTTTAATTAATTTTAGCGCAGACTGAGAATGTGTGGATTAGGCATTTAGGTCTAGAAAGCACAACTCATTGCAGTTTCTTATGATATGACCAGATTTTACATTTGAAGCCAAAATAAATAGTCTAAAATAGAAGAACAAATTGTGGCAATTTGGCAAATGGACAGAGAGGAAATTCTTCACTGATGTATTTGTGTAATATTATAGGCTGTTTTATTGCTGCGTGGCATTTGATTATGATTAGTCATTTGAAATTATCATTACTAAAACATAAAGAACATAAACACTGGCGACACTAAAGTGTAATTTATAATAAAAATGTATAATATTGCCCCCGATGCAGTCAGTTCAATGGCAATGATCAAAATTAATTTATTACAATTAGAAAACAAACATTCCATTCCAGCCATATACATCCATCCATCCATTTTCTAACCCACTTAATCCTGGTCAGGGTTGCGGTAGCAACCGGGCCAACAGAGCAGCCCAGATGTCCCTTTCAACAGCAACTTCCGCTAACCTTTTGTGGGGGATCCCTAGGCGTTCCCAGGCCAGCCAAGAGATATAAACTCTCCAGCGTGTCCTGGGTCTGCCCTGGGGTCTCCTCACAGTTTGACATGCCCGGTACACCTCCAAAAACAGGTGTCCAGGCCCTTACAAGATGCCCGAACCAACCCAACTGACTCGTGTCCATGTGGAGGAGCAGCGGCTGAACTCTAATGTCCTCCCAGATCATGGAGGTCCTCACCCCAGCCACCCTACAGAGAAACCCAATTTCAGCTGCTTGCATCCACAATCTCATTCTTTCGGTCACTACCCATAGCTCATGACCATAGATGAGGGTGGGAACGAAGACCAACCGGTAAATTGAGAGCTGAGCCTTGCGGCCCTCTTCACCACCATGGTTTGTTGCAGTGCCTTCATTACTGTAGCTAGCTGTACCTACTGTAACTGGCGATCAATTTCCCGATCCATTTACCCTGTGTTAAAGTGGCAAGTGTATTTAACAGTACTGCAGTATTAAGTATAAAATTGTATACATATATGAGAGGGATTTGCATGTAAAGGTAAAGTAGAGTATATACATATGAAATATGAAGGATTTATGTATAGAAGTAAAGTGCGGGTGTATCCAACAGTATTGCATATTGCACATGTCCTGGTTTAATAGCAGCAGGACTGGTTGATTGTCCTAGTTCATTGCAGCAGACATGGTCCGATAGTGCATCTGTCTTTGTGTAATCAGTACAGTAAACAGTGCAGTAGCAGTTAAACAGAAAGCAGGTATGCAGTGTGGAATATTTAACTGTTTGAGTTGAGAAGTCTGATGGCCTGGTGGTAAAAACTGTCCTTAAGTCTGGTGGTGCGTGCGGCCATGCTCCTGTTTCATCTGCCTGACGGTAACAGGGAGAAGAGTCTGGAGAATACCAAGGACAACAGCTGGGAGACTGTTGCCAGTGATGTGCTGTGCCGCCTTCACCACTCTCTGTAGTATTTTGCGGCTGTGGGCAGAGCAGTTCCTGTACCAGACCATGATGCAGCCCGTCAGCAAGCTCTCGATGGTGCACCTGTAGAAGTTCATGAGGATGCTGATGTTCATGCCAAACTGACCAGCTTTCCTGACCATGGTGTCTGTATGTAGTGTTCAGGTGAGGTCCTCTGTGATGTGCACACCGAGGAACTTGAAGCTGCTGACACTTCTGTTGACTAGTCGCTCTAAGCTCTTCATGATGACTGGGCGGTAGTCATTTAGACAGGAGGCCACTGGTTTCTTGGGGACACGACCGATGGTGGATGTCTTGAAGGTGGTGGGGACTACGGACTGACACAGGGAGAGGTTGAAGATGTTGCTGAAAACCTCTGCCATTTGGTCAGCGCACGCCCTGAGAGCCCAGCCTGGGATACCATCCGGCCCTAGAGCTTTGCACGGGTTGACCTTTTTGAAGGACTGTCTGACGTTGGCCGTTTCTAGAGTCAACATGGCAGCCTCCTTGCTCACCTGTGGACATATGGCAGGCGCTGTGTTGTCCGCATCGAACCGAGCGTAGAAGATGTTGAGCAATGCGGTGGGCTGAACAATGTCCCTGTTTCTCCCTTTGTAGTCCGTGATGCAGCGTAATCCACTCCACATGCGTCTGGGATCAGAGCTGTAGTAGTTGGACTCCACTTTGTCCCTGTAGGCCCACTTGGCATCCCTGATGGACTTCCGGAGGTCATAACTGGCTGCTTTGTAGGTGTCAGGGTCCCCTGAGCTAAAGGCGGTGGTCCGCGTTTTGAGCTTAGCGCGGATCTCCCAGCTGACCCAGGGTTTCTGGTTGGCGTAGGTGCAGACGGTCGCTTTTGGAACAACATCGTCGATGCATTTATTTATATAGCCTATGACAGAGTCTGTGTATTCATTGATGTTGCCATCAGCTGCGTCCTCAAACATCTGCCAGTGAGTTGTGTCAAAAGCAGTCCTTTTAGACCCCCTAAGCCTCTTTGTTCCATTTGTAAATGACCCTGGAAACTGTTTTTTCCTGTTTTAGTTTCTTCCTGTATTCAGGCAACAGTAGGATGGAGCAGTGGTCTGCCTTACCAAAAGCTAGGTGGGGGAGGGGTTTATAGCAGTCTCTGAATGGGGTGTAACAGTGATCCAGGTTCTGCTCTCCCCTGGTGGGAAAAGTGATGTGTTGATAGTATTTTGGGAGAACCTTCTTCATGTTGGCTCTGTTAAAGTCTCCCAAAACAATGAACGCAGCTGGGTGCGAGTTCTCCAGTCCATTTATAATCCTGTACAGCTCGTCCAGGGCTAAAGATTTGTCAGCCTGTGGGGGGATGTAAACAGCTGTGAGGAGGACTGCGCTGAACTCTCTGGGGAGGTAGAAAGGTCTAACTCTGATGGTCAGCAGCTCCAAAACCGGGGAGCAGTGCGATGTTAAAACACAGACATCCGTGGTCCATGAAGAGTTAACCATAAAGCAGACACCCCCTCTCCTCGACTTGCCTGAGTCCTTAGTTCTGTCTTTTCGGTAGACGGAAAAACCCTCTGGAGTGACGGCACAGTCGGGCATGCTGGGCTCCAGCCATGTCTCAGTGAATGCCAGAACACAGCAGCTCCTCATGTCCCGTTGGTGTTTAATCCGTGCACGCAGCTCGTCGAGCTCGTTGTCCAGGGACTGAACATTAGCTAGCAGAATGCTAGGCAGAGGAGGTTTGTTGTTTCTCTGTCGGGTTCTGCACAGAGCCCCGCTGCGCTTCCCTCTCTTTGTTTTCTGACGACGACGTGCAAGTAAACAAAGGACCCAGGGGAGTACGTCGTCTGCAATGTTCACGATGTCAAAAGTCGGCTTAAAGTCCAAGCCGACTGACAATCGTAACTCCAAAAGTGATTTCCTATCATATTGAATGTATGATGTCACAGTTTGTGCAAAAAGAGCCAGTAATAAAAAGTAAAACCACACAAGATTGCTGAGTTGGAGCTCTCGTCAATGCAGCCATTTTACGGCGCACCGGAAGTAATCCTGCAAATAGCAGCGATGCCACTCTTATGTCACCAAACTGGACACTCCAGAGCACGGCTATGCCTTGATATCCTGTCCATGAAAACCATGAACAGGAGAAGAGACAAGGCGCAGCCATGTCAGTCAATCAGAGTCCGATGCCCACCTTGAACAAGCTTGACTTAATTCTAAGAATATGGACACAGCTCTCGCTTTGAGTGTATCAGGACTGAATGGCTCACAGCAACAGCCCTGGCACCCCATACTCACATAGCCCCCCCCCACAGATGACCACAGGGAACATGATCGTTAGCCTTCTCCAAATCCACAAAACACATGTAGACAGCAAGGGCTGCGAAACTCTGACCTCGACTGGGCATATTGTCGAGAGGTGGAAGGAACACTTTGAGGAACTCCTGAACCCAATGTGCATGTCCTCTGAAGCGTCTTGGGGGTCAGACTGTATTTCCTTGGCAGTGGTCACTGAGGTTGTTGGAAAGCTCCTCAGTGGCAAGGCACCAGGAGTGGATGAGATCCATCCAGAAATGCTGAAGGCCCTGGATGTTGTAGGGGTGTCTTGGTTGACACGACTCTGCAATGCATTCTGCACTCACCGTGTGGCACGGTGGTGCAGTGCTTGCACTGCTGCCTCACAGCAAGACGGTCCTGGGCTCGATTTCCACCTGGGGCACTGTTGGCACCATGTTCAGGTGGGTTATCTCCCTGCCTTTCTATGTGGAGTTTGCATGTTCTCCCCGTGCTCACATGGGTCTCCTCAACTAAAAACATGCAGAACGTTATTCTGTCCGGTCCCCGACCAAGACTCGGACAATAGTGGAACTGGTCTCCGGGCGCCGAAAACAAGGCCGCCCACTGCTCCTGGCTGCCCTCCAGAGGAAGGACAAGACAGGATGGGAAAAATGCAGAGGACACATTTCTCGACCACCTCCGTGTGTGTGTGCATGTCTGGCTGCTCCTGCATTCGTGGTGTGCTGTGACAAATAAAGACTCACTAGAGTCCTGTTTAATATTAAATCTTTAAATCAATGTCACGTGGACATTTGGAAGAGTGTCTTTAGATTGGCAGACCGGGGTGGTGGTCCCTATTTTAAAAAAGGGCACCAGAGGGTGTGTTCCAATTATCAGGGAATCACATTACTCAGCCTCCCCAAGAAAGTCTAGTAGGTCCCAGTGAGGGTGCCATTACTTGACCATCCAGTATGAAACTGTTTGAGCAAGAGCCACCTAGTGGTCAAAGATGAAGTACATGAAGTATATACAGTAGAATAACATTGCAAATACATAAAGTACATTACATTGTGTAGCCCTTTATGCAACAACATTGTAATTATTAAATGAGGTATATGTTACAACAATGTAACTACCTTAATAAGCTTTGTTTCATTATTACAACATGTAACTTGAAATTACACTCTGTAGAGTGCAGACCTCCGCCAAGGTGGCAGCCAAACTGGAAGTGGTCATGGCCTGAGGGGTCAAGTGGCAAGACAGCAGCTCCGAGCTGAATCCAATGACACCCCATAAGGCCCCCTTCGGAGACATTCCAAAAAATAGAAGTGGGCACGGCCCAAGTTTCGCCTACATGTAGAGCCATGAATTACATCAAAAGTGACTTCATTATTTTACAACACAGTGAAGCAATTACCCTGTTAATACATTAATTATTCACTCACTCTATAATGTAATAAAATGATTACACTATTAGGGCAAAAATATTTTGCTCGCTTTATAATGTAATAACTGACGTACAATGTAATAAGTTATTACAATATGCGCAAAATGCTGTCATCCACTCAGTATTTTGTTACATTATCAACCAGTTATTACAATATGAGTTTTTATTAATTTTTTTTATTACATTATGAGTCATTGTTACATTATGTGTCGTTGTTACATCATCAGCTCTTTCACACCTTGTTCCTAAACCGCATCACTGTTGTGGTAATAATAACAGTAAAGAACACCCTTGAGTTTAATATTGCGATTATACACAATGGTTTCCAACAAAAAGGTTACCGTCTTTTTTATTATTTACTGGATTCAGCTAAACCCAAACATATCATACATTTAATGGTGAAAGCTAGTGAGCTTGTAAAGTAGTTCCTTAGTTACGCACCAAAGCTATAAAGCAATGACTTCCTTCATTACCATGTAACCGTTTGTGTAATATATACTTTAAGGTGTTGATCTATAGTGGTATCAATAGCGGAGTGATTTACTGTGATGAGGCATATTTCATTTCAGCACAGTTGAGGTGTGCTCTATCGTGATTTGAGCATGGCTGGAATGCCTATTTTGACCAAACAGAATGCTTGGCCTGAACTACCTGTTGTATAATAGAGCAAAACATTGACTGCATGGAGCAAAGAAGGAACACCTGGGACGATAATAACCAATAACTGAGTAAAAGTAAAATAAAAAAAATAAATAATTGCAGTGGCAGATCATTTCTTTTACCGTTGTGGTAGAATATATAAAGGGTTACACCATTGAGTTTTATAAATGCTTCAAGGACACTTAGGCTCCACTTCTCACTTCGCTTTATAATGACATTATTTTAATCAGTCAATACCAATGAATATGTGAGTTTACTCAATAACGATTATATAGTGTTTGCTAAGGTCCTGGCAATGCGCCTGGAAAAGGTCATTCCCCCTTTAATATATTTAGACCAGGCAGGATTCACACAAGGCCGCCTTTCCTCTAACAATAGGAAGACTCTTCCACATGTTGTCTAAGGCTCTTCAGCATCCAGCGGTAGCAATATCGCTGGATGCTAAAAAAGCTTTTGATAGGATAGAATGGCCTTATTTATTTTATGCACTTTCCAAATATGGTTGTGGGCCAATATGCTTGCAGTGGATAACAGCGCTGTATCACAGATGAACTGTCTGTGTTAAGACCAATGGTATGCTATCTCCTCCCTTCCAGCTTCATAGGTCTACCTGGCATGGTTGTCCCATCTCACCAGCTCTCTTCATTTTAGCATTAGAACCCCTCGCCTGTGCCATCCGAGCTAAGCAGAATATAACATGCATAAGTATGTATGCATATGATTTCAAAACTAGTCTTTATGCTGACAACATTTTATGAACATTATCAAACCCAGTCGACTGGACTAAAAGTGAAGCAATTCCTCTTAATCATCTTACTTTCCCAGTTTACCTCTACTCAACTCCTATTATGTGGAAAACGCAAAGCATGAAATACGTGGGAATAAACAAAAGTCCCCAATTAACAAAATATTTGACTTAATGGTCCCATTCTTTTAAAATCTATTAGGGATGACATAAAGAGATGGACAATCTTGCCATTATCTTTATGGGGGAGAACCGAGATTATTCAAATGAACATCATGCCTAGACTTCTCTCATATCTGCCATACCACTTACGTTTCTTCACCAATGGCTTAAGGATTGATAAACTATTTACAAGCTTTCTGTGGAAGGATAACTCATTAAAAAAATAGCTATCCCCACAAGTAAGGGTGGACGTGATATTTTTCTTTATTATTTGTCTTTGTCTTATGACACTGTCTTACAACAGATACCCATTATCATAAACATATAAAGAGGGCTGTGAAGTGGGAAGTGGCTTTAAGAGAGGATAGTATTGGAAAACAATAAACATATCTCCGTAGACTCTTTATGGTATTATCCTAAGTACAATGCTAAGGTATACAACACTCTAATTAATTCTTCCTGCGAAGTGGTTAAAGCACTTCACAAGAGACTTACTGTAAACGGGATTTCCTTTTTGTGAAATGGACAACACTCATGAACCCTAAAGTGAGGAAGCCAGACTGTTTTAAGATAGACAACTGGCTAAGGGACCTTATGGAGCTGGTATCAATGGAGTGAGCAACGTCAGCTCTCGCTGAGTTTGATAATGGGTTGGAAGGCCAATGGACTTTAATTAGATCACATATGAACAATAGACTAACAACATTGTCACCTTAAAACAGAATGGTGTATATTTATATATGAATATCCTTCATGTGCATTTATAATTATGGTTTAGATGCACTGTCCACTTTTGGGGCGTCGGACCCTTGGCTTGCTGAGGCAGGGTCACTATGCCGTACCCCCTTTGTGGTGCCCAGTCTCCCCCACCTACACCCCCATTTCCATCCCACCCTCCTTCTTCTTTCCTCCGTAGTGTGTCTATGATAGTATAGTGTGTCTATGTTTGTACGGTTTAGGCTGTTTTGTCGTGGAGTAAGACATGAAATAAAACAAATATAAAAAAGAAAGAAAAGGCGTACAGAAAGTCAAATTTCATCGACAGATACTCCAAGGAAAAAGAAACAGATTAATCACTAAGAGGAAGGCAAGTGTGTTAAAAAAGAAAGCGACACCTTCTGACATCACAGTACTGGCGACACTGATTGTGAGGTGATCTCGCAAAACACCACAGCAACGATTGCTTATCACCAAAGTTGTCGCCAAAGTAAAGAAAGCGAGGATCTCGTTTGGGACCACCTGCATAATTTGTAATGCAGCCTGAATCAAGAACCACATAGACCGATATAGACCCACACTAGTTGTCTTTAAATGACCAATCCCTCGTTTCAATTGTATTTGTTATTCACACTCCCAAGAGGAAAACAGTGACAAGCTTTGTTTAGACACCAAGTCCCCTTCGTTAGCATCATGCGTGCTTAAGCAGACGAAGACATCAAACGGAAATAGAAAGCGAAAGCAGAGTGCAAAGAGAAGCAAGAGCGAAAGATTAATTGAAAAAAAGGAGGAAAACAGAGGGTAGCAGAGAAGTGTAAAGGAGGTCAGACGGCGCTTCGGGGAACTGTTGGCTAGTGTGTAGAGGGATGGAGAGAGGGAGAAAGAGAGATGGACGGAAGAAATGATGGCTGAGGAGGAGGATGATATGTGCATGATAAATCAGAAGGATGTGGAGAGGGAAAGAGAGTGTGTGTCGCTCTTTCTAAACTCGGAGACTCTCTCTAACACACACACACGCCTCCCTCTATTCTCTCTTTCTTCTCCTCTCACTGTCTATCTCTCTTTCTTTTGAATTCTTTTCAATCTCTCCCCCCTTCTCCCTCCTTATCCCTCCTGCTGTCTCTCCCACTCTCCTTTTTAACCTCTCTGTTTCTCTCCCCTCCATGTCCAGTACCAGTAGAGGGGAGTTGAGTCTCCTCCATTGTGGAATGTCTGGTATGGCTTCTAAAGCAGGGGGAGGGGAAGTGTGTGTGTGTGTGTGTTGGGTGAGAGGGGTGGAAGGGGAAGAGAGAGAGGGAGAATGAGGAGAGAGAGATGGAAACGAGGGGAGCAGAGAGATTGTCTAGAACAATTTGTTAATCAAAAAAATTTTTTTGTGATGCCCAGAAAAATGAACTGCCACGTACGTCCAGAGTAACTCACAGTGAGTGAGCAAATAGCGGTTCAGTGCCTTGCTCGTGGACACTGTCAGGACACAAGACTTGATGGATTAGGGCGGGGCCTCTTTTTTAGTTTACTTACGACTAGGTCTCCCTGCCCTTTAAGTTTAGTTAAGAGAGGACGATGACAGTCACTGTGTCTTGGTTGAACCATGTTAAAGACATTATCAGTCACCTCTACAATCAGAATAAACATGGTTGATAAGATAAAGAGTGACGAGTATGCTATTTGTTATACAATATAAAGGATAAATTATTTGGGACTCTCTATGGTAAGCTAGAGGTTAAAGAAGCAGGCTTGTGACCAGAGGGTCCCTAGTTTGGATCCCTTGACTCTCTCCCATCCCTCAACAACTACTGTCAACGTGGCCTTTAGCAAGGCAGAGCCAAAGCAGAGCAATTCAATTTCTACTTAGACTAAACAAACAAGCAAATAAGTGTACATCCTTTTAAAGTTGAGTTTATTAACAAGACGCAATGTATTTATTTTATCAACCTGGATTTCAGGAACATGTTAGGAAAGAAGAGAAGAAGAGATTACAAAGTGCTTCAACAGCCAAATAAATGCACCTTAAAATAAATACAACAGGTAAAAACTAGGGTAAACAATTTCTGTAAAAACATCAGCCTAAACAACATTACATAAATTCCTATTTATACGAATGTTTTAAGAAGTGGCTGATTACAACCGGTGTCTGTGTGAGGGGTCCGGGACCTGGGGCGAGAGGAATCAAGACTAAACCCAAACGACGAAGAAGAAGACAACCGGTGTTAATTTCGTCGACTAATATGATAAAATGTACATTGACAAAGTGCTTTTTGATGACGAAGATGAAAATGTGATGAAAATGCTTAACAGGACCGATGACGATGACAAATTCATTTAGCGTATTCGTCTGACTAAAATATGACAAGACTAAAATGTCGCAAATAATGTGTAGATGTGCAATCCTTTCTGTTTAAGTTACATACCTGTTCCATTTGAAAGTAGGTAATGGACTGCTAAAATACTACAAATATGGCTACTTATGACCTTTGCACAAAATGGTGATTGGACAATCATGCATGGACCTCAAGCAGTTTTTTCAAAATTTCAATTAGCCAGAGTAGGTACCTTACTCAGGTGCTTCTAGCAAGGAGACCAAGCTGTGGTTACGGCTACTGATCTTTGAATACATAGCACTATCTAAGCGCCTTGAGCTGCATTCTTTGTATGAAAAGCGCTATACAAATAAAGGTTTATTATTATTATTATTATTGAATTCAATGAATGTGCAAAATTTAACATAAAATTTAATTACTATGAAAACAAATTTAGGACTAAAATGTAACTACCTTTTTAGTCAAAAAAAGTGTATACCATTTAATTTTAGCCATTTTTATTTTGACTTTGACTAAAATGATTGCAGAGGGTATGACTAAAATGTGACTAAAACTCAAATGTATTTTAGTCAAAAGACTAACTAAAACTAAAAAATAGGTGTCAAAACTGAATCTGATTCTGCTAGCCTAAAGTCCTCTGGCACTGCAGGTTGTTCCAAAGCCAAGATCCCAAGGAGTTAAGTTACGCACTATCCAATAACAAGGTTGAACGAGATCTTGGCGGATATGTCAGTATTTTTTTAAACTTCTTGTTTTGGTCCTGGATAGTCAGTACAGTTCTTACATATATAATCTATGAACTGATCTGTTGATCTAATCTATGATTCTGCAATGCAATGTCTAGTTTACCAGTGCAAGATCTAGCTACCCGTGACTTGATTTATCAGCTGAATGTTCATTAGTACAATGGGGTTGCAGGGTGGGCCCAGTTTATTCCACATGCACTGACATGCACTGACTACAAGAACAACCCACCACTGCCCCACAGCACTATTTTAACAACTATAGGCTGACATTATACAAAAATCATGTAGAGCATCTATAAAGGACTACTGGAATCTTTTTTTAATTTTGTGTTATCAATCATTTTATAAGAGCTGATGAGGGGTTTTTTTTGGAACAAAGTTCTGTGAGAGTAAAAACAAAACAAAAATCTGACTTGTACCATCTCCACCCCCCACCCCCCACTGCAGCCATCGAGACAGGGAGCACCAGCTCAGGGGAGGACCTGTTGGTGCCCAGCACCCCCTCGCCACCCCCCCCACCCCGCGTCTACAAGCCCTGCTTTGTGTGCCAGGACAAGTCGTCAGGATACCACTACGGGGTCAGCGCCTGTGAGGGCTGCAAGGTGAGGAGAGAAGAGTGTCTGTGTGTACACGCGCACACAAACATGCATTCACAAACATACAGTACATATACTTGAAAAAGACATGCTTGTGTGTACATTCACACAAACAGATAGATTTAATTTCAATAAAATTTAATTAAATAAATAAAATTTAAATTTAATTAAATTTCAATAAAGATTTTATAATAGGATACTTAGTAAACTTCTTTTTTGACAAAAAATACACATAATAAGGTAATACTAGGTGTTTTGGCATGTTTTGGTTAAAATATCCCCATTTATTGGAAATTGATTTTAATTGCAACCCTGCACTATCCATTAAATGTGCAATGCACTCCTCCATCACATGTACAGATAATCGCCAGCATCCCATTTAATGGGAATTTGTTAGAATTACAACCCTCTGCATGCACAGTGCATTCTCAAACCACATGTGCAGAGCAGTCTTCCATCACATGTGTAGATGATTCTCAGCATGTTTCACACTAATGCAGTGCTACTGAGCCCACACTACTGTACTGTCAGAGCCCAAGGACTACATACTTTCAGATAAGTTTTGATTATATTAATGGGATGAATATATTGTATGACTTATATTTCAGTTAACGGACCCAGCAAAATATGTTTATATAGTTTCTAACTGGTTAACACCTTCTGCTAGTTAGCTAGCTAGTTTTTCTATGTTTCTATGTGGATTGTACCTTGATTGAGCATGCTAAGGTAGGAGTGTTACCTAAAGGGGCCACATTTCTCTCATTTCCAGCTCTATGTTTATCCTGGGACTCCACTAGAGTAGCTTTGCATGATTCACAGTTCAAAAGAGTCCTTATTTATCTTATACTGTCCCTTTATGCAGCCCCTCTGATGCGGTGGAGAATGAAACACACCAAGATGAATGGGGAATTTTATCCAATTTACTTAATCAATGAGAATGAATCATAATAACAGCCAAATCGTAAAACAATATCCAATCACAATTTGTCAATATCAAAAGTTAAATTTCCAAATTGCATGAATACATGAAATTGAACCAATCAAACACTGGTAATTAATCACGCTCCAAACGAAGCATAGGGCGTTACCCCCCTTGCACTCAAAACCAAATAACTATAATCCAGAATACAAAATATCTTATCACTCTAGCAGTTTAAAGGTCATAACAGCATTCAAGCAAATAATAAGAAAACAATGAAATCACTCATAAGCATTTTGAATACACAAATACAAATTCAATAATCATGAAGCAATTATATGATAATTAAAATAAATCATACTAACTGAATAAAAAGGAAAAATAGTAAATGAAAAGTGATCTAAAAATGTAAATACCTGTATGTCAACAGAATAAAAAGTTAATAACATAAATGTCAGCAATATCTAAACTTTAAAGAAGCATTCTCTAATAATGATCACAATCACAGATATTCTAAGAGCAAGCCACATTGAACAGAACAACAGACAGAAGGACAGGAATTGAATCACCAAACCAACAGAGGATGCCCTGTTCTGGCATCTGACTGTCACAGACCCTAAACTGTTACCCTCTTTTATAACCAGCCGATGCTTTCTATAGTTGCATAGATGTATATGTAAAACTGCCTACGTGCGTCTCTTATCATTTACTCTTTTTCCATATCATAACCCTTGTGACCCCCACACCTGTTTACACCAACTCTCCATCTCCTATCTAAATTCTGAGAATGTCTTGCGACCCTTGTTTCACCCCCGTTTTCCCCTAAACCAGAGATTGGACTCTTCACTTTGCTACACCACTTACAGAAGAAATGTAAGCATCGGCCTGCCCCTGCAGATTTGCAGGCTGCACACTGACCGCATAGAGTCTAAATCCTCTCACCCCTGGTGCATGTAGACTCCCTCTCAAGCAGTGGTTAAACACAAGAGTGAAAGCAGACGGTCACTCGGAGTTAAAAGTTCACACCTCAGTCGCTTATATGACACGTTAAAATTCAGATGAAACCTGTGCTTAAGCCATGTTATTTTGTACATGTTAGCTACATTCAAGTTGGTCACAGGTTAAATGGGAGTCGGGTCATGTATGTTTCCATGTCATCATCTGTTCTATTCCTCTGCTCAATTGGCTCACTCAAATCCAAACAAGCCGTATTAGTTCCTATCTCTTTAAGGCCCTCCTCCCTATAAGCCCACTTCCTTCTGATTGGCCAACATCCTCGTGGAAAGTGAAAGCAAACTGTAAACTTACTAAGTAACGTAAAATTTCTCGTTCTTCATTGGAAATTGGCAACTTCTTAAATCTAACCGTACCCAAATCTGATACGGAATATTAGAATGGACAGCACGAACATCTGCAGCAACAAAGATTACAGCAGGACGTCTCTGAACTAGCAAAGGTAACGTAACTACTAAAATATTATTCTGCTCTTGCCAAATGACTGTATAGTATCTCCCTGCACCATCGGTTATAGTTGATTGCTTATTACTTGAAAAAAGTTTTTTGTAAAGAAGTGCATGCATCATCTTTCCCTCATTGTCTTTGACTGGGGAACTTTTGTCACTGCCTGGAGCAGATGACCATATAAAGACATCCATCCTGAGTTGATCAGCTCCTGCAGAAAGTAGAAAAAAATGTTTGAAACCTAGCGTTCAGAGCAGTCTGAAGCCCGAGCTTCAGAGAGGGATTACTTTATCATTTGTTTAGCTCATTATTTGACACTTTGGACATGTTTAATGTGAATATCTGACATTGTAACATTATATATATGTCAAAAAATAAAGAAAAGGATAATATATCCCCTTTAATCTATTACCATTAATTTATTGTAAAATATTTATTTTAGAAAGGAGTTGTTTAATCCATCTACCTCACTGTTTATCTTTTAAAAAAAAAAAAAAAAAAACTGTTTATCTGTCATTGGATTGGTGTTTTTTACTAGTGTTTTTCTCATCTTAACAGAACAATGCCACGTGCACCATCTGATGTAGAGACATTTCACCCCAGCCAATGTAGAAGGAAAAACTGTACATTTGCAAATACTGTGCCAAGTCATATGTCAAGAATGCCACAAAGATGCAGAATCATCAATCTTACATCATCGGTTTTACAGTTAAAATGTTACAGATTTATTTATTTATTTATTTATTTATTATTATTTATTTAAATGTAAAGGTATTTTTTGGAGGGGGATCATAGGGAATCTTTTATTGTTGTTCAATTTGTTGTTCAAAAAATATACAATGTAAAGTGTCAACTTCTTTAATTAAAGTTCAACTCATAGCTAAATTGTTGATTTTTTTATTTCTATTAGAAGGGTTTACAATTATGTCTGCATATGATATGGTAAAAGGTTTATGTTTTATCTGCATATGACATGGTAAATACCACCTATTTCCATGTTATTCCCATTAATTCCCATATATTCCCATTAATTCCGATGGAAAGTTTCCACCTTGGAATATTCCTGAAATTTTGCAACCCTAGTCACCACCAACATTATACAGTATAGAAGGAAAGGTGGTGAGAGCAAGACTAATAAGAAAGAGAAGAGAGAGAGAGAGAGAGAGACTGAGAGAGGAAGAGAGAAACTGAGGGAATATGGGACCTGTTAGCTGAGGGGTCATGACCAGTAAACTATAAACTGAAGGGGAGGATTGCAATAGGCCAAACAACCATCAGCATTAACTAAAACATGCCATGTTTTAACATATTTTGCATTTCATTTCATACAGGTCTACAGAGAAGACCTAATGTAATATGTTAATATGTACTTAAAATTGACACAAAGTGCATATCAGGTTGTCCAAACCAAAATGATTCATTCAATAATTATTAATAAACATGTCCAGAGAAATAGCTGAAAAACAAAGCTTTAAATGAACGTGTTGCCAAGCAATCTGGGTAGTAGGGCTGAACGACTTGGGGGAAAGATCTAATTGCAATTTT
>OMKK01066098.1:23326-47415 GCA_900302305.1 Polymixia japonica
TAAGATATTGTGATTTGATTTGTGATATAATTTTTTAAAGTCAAGCTTCAGTTCAATATTCACTGTGTAATAGATTTAAAACGTGATGGAGCATCACCACATACATTCGTCATATAGCTGCCTGCCTTCTCCATTTGTAATAGAACCATATCAAACTACATCAATCAATGAATCAGTCAGTCAGTCAAGCAAGCAATCTTTATTTGTAGAGCACATGTCATAGACAAAAATAGAAACATGGCCTATAGAATGAGACCTGCCAACTAACATATCATCTTCAACATTAGTCAAACAGAAAGTCAAACTAATAGATGTGCATGGCGTGCAAAAGAATCCCAAATGCAACAGAGCATCTGCCTCATTTGACTGCACAACGTTTATTTCACCAGCAGATGTCACTCGAGTGCACTGTGTTAAATGAAGCATTGAGTAGTGACCCGAAATACTCCCATACCACCGTATAGCGTGTTGACCAGCAAAGGAGTGGTATTTTGGTGAAATGGAAACTTTCTATTAAGTTTATTATATTGTCTGACTGTAGTGTTCCCGATAGCTGTGTTTGCATTCATTAGATGCCTCTCAACATTACCTATGCAAATATGTCAAGTATAAGTCTGAGTCGTGAACATAACCAACGATAGAGAGATAATGAGTAATGACGAAGAAAAGGATAGGTCTGACGTCTATGATCCATGTGAGATAAGATTGTCCCTCTGAGTCTCTCAGCTGCGTTATCAAGAGTCTGCTGACGTGTGGGTGGTCATTGATAAAGTTACTAGTCTATTAGAACGATCCAACTACCTTACAAATTAGGAATCCTGTCAGAATCAACTTTAAGTCACATGTTTGTAACACTGTGGTCATCTGTTATACATATACGTGATTTTCCATTGTTTACTATTTCAATTGGTTTAAGTGTTTTATTTCATTCATTTAATTAATTGTTAGAATAGTTATTGTATTCATGATAATAGTTTAATAAAGATACTGAAATTTGAGATAACCTATTGTAAGAGTTTATATACTCTAGTTCAATTTACATTATATGATATACCTCATATTGCTACAACTGAAGTGCTGCTTTTCTTCGGGACTAAATTGTCCAACGTTGCTTCTGGCTCAGTGGAGTTCATTTTTCCGCACCATGAATGTAACGTTTTCCTTGGGTTTCATGTGTTTGTTGTTGGTGGGCGTATACGCAGTCACCTTGGGCCTCTTCTAATTGGTGAGCATGACTGGTACACTTCTGATTGATGAGCATTTGTAAAACCATTGACACGACAGTTTAAACCCCGGGTCAGACACGCTGCATAACATATATCCAAAATCGCGGCCTTTTCGATTCGCTGAAATCGTTCAGCCCTACTGGGTAGAGGAGGTGAGCTAACAAGCATCTGAATCATGATTCCACTCATTTGTGGAGAGGCAGATTAGAACTCAGATAAAATGTAGCATTCTAATCGTTGATGGGAACTCAAATTATTGGGTGAAGGATAATAAAGAGGCAAGCAAACTGTATTTCAAGAGTAAAAAGCTGCATAGACAGCAGTTACATGCATTTAGCTTCCACTACATACCTGGTCATGACCTTTACACTTCCCCTTGGCCTTCTAAGCCTCTTTATTTTCTAATCTAATCCTACACACAGACACACACACACACACACACACAACACACAAACAAACACATGAACACATACTGATGTCAGTCCCTGTAGACACTCACATTAATGCCTAAACACATAGATGTATGTACAGTATTGTCTGTGTACCTTTGTGTTCCTTTATGTGTATATGTGTGCTGGTATGTGTGTCTGTGTGTGTGTGGGGGTGTGCGTTTGTATGTGTCAATGTGTGTCAATATATTTGATGTGTGTGTGTGTGTGTGTGTGTGTATCAAGGTCGTGTCCTATCAAATCACATTACAGTTTTACCAGTTTTTACCAGTTTGTCCATCAACAAATGTCACATTCTGGTTAAAGTGTAACTACACCCCCAGGTCTGAGCCTAACTCCTCCCACTGCATAATTTTGCAAAATGCTAAAAGGTGGGCAAGGGGCTAATTTTCAACCCATGAAACCCATTTTCAACCCATGAAACCCATTCTTTTTTTTTACAGTTTACAGCTCAAAAAACATGTTTAAGTGTACAGTACGTCTTTAAGTAATTGATATTAACCTGGAATTCACAGCTGGTCTTTCCTCATTTAATTTTTGTTAGTGATGGTGGTCATGGGTTGTTCTAGTTTTGATACTGAAGTCATCCCTGTTTTAGTCATTTGGTTTTGTTTCTACTGAGGGTTTACTTATTCTCATACTCAGTGTCATATTCATACTCATTCTCAGACTCATTGTCACTCTCTTGTTCAAATTGATTAAAATAGTCTAAATGTTTGACAGTCTAAAATGTTTAGAATATACCCCTCTGTCCCTTACACTCTCTCTCCCCACCTCTCTCTCTCTCTGGCAGGGCTTCTTTCGAAGGAGTATCCAGAAGAACATGGTGTATACGTGTCACAGAGACAAGGTCTGTGTCATCAACAAGGTTACCAGGAACAGGTGCCAGTCCTGTCGGCTGCAGAAATGCCTCGACGTCGGCATGTCCAAAGAGTGTGAGTATTTGCACAGGGTTTCACATTGTGTTTGTGTGTTTGTGTGAGTATATATGCCAAATAATTTCTTAAGCCCTCTCTTCCTCTCTCTCTCTCTCTCTCTCTCTCTCTCTCTCTCTCGCTCGCTCTCTCTCTCTGTTTAACCTTAGTGTTTTGCCCTCTAGTGGTCATAAATTATAATTACATGCCCTGCAAATTAAAATCCCATCAATCAGATACCCATCATTTGAAAAAGGTGGCTCCTGCCCCTGCAAAATGACTATTGGCCTGAAGGTAAAATGCGTAACACATACTTGAGAAAAGAATCATTTGTATTACAACAAAATATCAAGGAATCAAGGATAACAAATCCTTGTTTGTTTTTGTCAACATATTGGATGCTGTTTCACGCTTTCATAGTCCGGTTGGGGTATGAGTGTGCATTCTTTTATAGGGCCCTCTGAGAAGCAGACATGGTATTTTTCACCATTCTCATCCAGTCATGTGTGTCAGCATGCTCAGACACTCATAGGCACACGACACACACATAAAACCTTTAGCCCTATTTTTTTGCAGTTCTTGTTCTGTCTCTTTGTGAACTGTTAACGTGTTTAAACGCTCTTCAAACAGGTATTGGGACACCTACACATCACACCTACATGAGCTTTCATGACATCCCATTCTAAATCCGTAGGCATTAATATAGAGTTGGTCCCCCCTTTGCAGCTATAACAGCTTCCACTCTTCTGGGAAGGCTTTCTACAAGATTTTGGAGTTTGCAAATTTTTGCCCATTCATCCAGAAGAGCATTTGTGAGGTCAGCCACTGATGTTGGACGAGAGGGCCTGGCTCACAATCTCCATTTTAGTTCATCCCAAAGGTGTTCAATGGGGTTGTCTCCAATGGAGAGTGAGCGAGTGAATGTAGACCGGACTCAGTGTTGAGTCTTTATTTTTGTCAATGAACACCACAGGTTCATGCAACACCACATGCAGGGAGCGGCCAGGCATGCACACACACAGATGGTGGCCGGAGAAATTCAGTCTCTGCATTTGACCCATCCTGGCTGGCCTTTCCTCCAGGGGGCGGCCAGGAACAGTGGGCGGCCTTGTCTACGGCGCCTGGGGACCAGTTCCACTTGCTTCACTTCTTCCTGTCTTGGTGAGGTGATGTTCAATGTTCTGCATGTTTTAGTTGGGGTCCATATTGGAGGAGACCCATGTGAGCACGGGGAGAACATGCAAACATGCAAAAAGTTTGGAGGTGCTGCATCTGCAGCGATAGCAGCAATGCCACCCTTATGTCACCAAACTGGACACTCTCCAGACCCCAGCTATGCCCTGATATCCTGTCTATGAAAACTATGAACTGGAGAGGAGCCAAGGGGCAACCTTGAATAAGCTTGACTTAATGCCAAGAATACGGACACAGCTCTTACTTTGAGTGTGTAAGGACTGAATGGTTCTCAGAAGCGTCCCTGGCACCCCATACTCCCGCAGCACCTCCCACAGATGACCTCAGGAAACAAAATGATTGTAAGCTTTCTCCAAATCCACAAAACCCATGTAGGCAGGTTGGGCAAACTCCCATGCGCCCTCAATCATCTGCGACAGGGTAAAAAGTTCCTGGCCAGGACTAAAACCACATTGTTCCTCCTGAATCTGGGGTTCAACAATCAGCCGGAGTCTCCTTTCTAACACCTTGGCATAGAATTTCCCGGGGAGGCTGAATAATGGGATTCCCCGGTAATTGGAACACATCTTACTGTCCCCTTTTTTGAAAATAGGGACCACCACCCCAGTCTGCCAGTCCCGATGTCCACGCAATATTGCAGAGTTGTGTCAACCAAGACACTCCCATAACATCAAGGGTCTTCAGCATTTCTGGACAGATCTCATCCACTCCTGGCTCCTTGCCACTGAGGAGCTTTCCAACAACCTCAGCGACCTCTGCCAAGGAAATAGACTCTGACCCCCCAGACTCTTCCAGCCCTGCCTCTTCAGAGGACATGTATACCTGGTTCAGGAGTTCCTCAAAGTGTTCCTTCCACCTCTCAATGATATGACCAGTTGACGTCAGAGTTTTTGCATCCTTGCTGAGAACAGCCTCTTTCCCTTCTTGAGCCGCCGAATGGTTTTCCAGAACCCGAAAATCCTTCTCCATAGCCTCTCTGAACTCTTCCCACACCCTTCAGCAACTGCAGTTGCTGTAGCCTTTTTTGCCTGCCGATACCTTTCTGCAGAGTCAGGAGTCCCTCGAGCTAACTAAGCTTGAAAGGCCTCCTTGTTCTGCTTGATAGCCCCCTCCACTGCTGGTGTCCACCAGCGAGTTCTTGGGTTGCCACCATGAGAGGCAAAACCAGCTTTTGACCACAGCTCCTAACAGCTGCTTCCACAATAGAGGTTTTAATCAGGAGCCATTCTGACTCCATGTCCCCCACCTTCTGGAGGTGAGAGTTGAAGTAATTCCAGACAGGTTCCTCCACCAGTTGTTCCCAGCAAACCCTCACTACACGTTTGGGCTTACCAGGTCTGTCTGGCAGCTTCCCCTTCCATCTGACCCAACTCACCACCAGATGGTGATCAGTTGACAGCTCAGCCCCTCTCTTCATCTGAGTGTCCAGAATATATGGCTACAGGTCTGCTGAAATGACTACAAAGTCATTCACCATCATTGACCTTTGGCCCAAGGTGCTCTGGTGCCAATTACAGTTGGGGACCCACCCTACATGTGAAGTAGGAAATGCCCCAAACAGCCTCAAACAGAGAGTAAGACAGTAGAGAGTGAGACAGTGGAGAGACAGATAGTGAAGAGTGAGACAGTAGAGAGTGAGACAGTGGAGAGACAGATAGTGGAGAGTGAGACAGTAGAGAGAGACAGTGGAGAGTGAGAAAGTAGAGAGTCAGACAATAGAGAGAGACAGTAGAGAATCAGACAGTAGACCCTCCTCCGTATGAGGGTCCTTGAACTTGCAA
The DNA here is from genome assembly GCA_900302305.1 of Polymixia japonica. Lineage (NCBI taxonomy): Eukaryota > Metazoa > Chordata > Actinopteri > Polymixiiformes > Polymixiidae > Polymixia > Polymixia japonica. The sequence continues at coordinate 28,891 of OMKK01066098.1, forward strand.
CCAGTTTTGGATGGCATTTGGGAACCCACCCTATGTGTGGGTGCATTTTCGTGATTCTAGGCCTTCCAGAAGTGGGCCCCGTGTACCGGTCTCATTCCACAGGACAGTAGAGAGTGAGACAGTAGAGAGTGAGACAGTAGAGAGTCAGATTGAATGGAGTGCAGGGAGCAGGGCAGGGCTGTGTGTAATGTGGATCCATCCAACATGGAGGTGAAAAGTTTACCCTCCTCCCCCTCATATTTGTTCAATATTTGCTGTAGTATGTTTATATCATCGGCCTTTTACTTTATTGATTGCATTTACGTCCAATTTTCATTTTCCATGTTATGTTACATTAATTATGGCATTCTATCCCTGTTTTTATATTCATTCTATTTCTATTTTTTCATGTGAAGCACTGTAAAAAAAAAAAGCATTTCTTATATGAAAGGTGCTATACAAATAAAGTTTATTAATATTATTATTACACTTCAAAAACCTTTAAAGTGGTATTAATTTGTCATGATTATATTGTTAAACAAAATGTCTAATCTAAAATGAACCCATTGGACCTTTTGGCGACGCAGTGGCAAACATAACGTCCGGGTCCTGTAATAATAACAAACAATAAACTAAAGATCATATACGTTCACTGAACGAAGATTATGATGATGAATTATGAAATTTCTCGCAAGAAATGTTATCAAAACGCATTTTAATAATCACATTGTAATCTTAAAATATTGCATTTTCCACTGAGAATAAAAGGAATGTTAGCCATTATTTTTGGTTTTCGCAGAAAGAAACTTGACAGTCATGTGACGTGGATGCAGGCCAATAGAACAGAATAGGTCAAAAGAAAAGGTTAATATCTCACAATTTTAGAGCTGTTATTGTGAGATGGTAGCGTTTTGCGCTGTCAGACCAACGTCGCTATTACATATTTTGATGTGAGACTGGGTTGCTCTACCATGTACCATCTCACGGGAATTTGTGCAAACATTTCTTAAGAAGAAAAATAATATCAAACCAGCACAAAAACAATGGGGATTCAGCCCTTCGTGCTTGAACCCCTAATAAAAATCATCAAACTTAAATATTTTTTGTTTGTTTTTTTACTAAAATACATGAATTTTAGTTACATTTTAGTCTTACATTTGTTTTCATAGTAATTAAATTTGGCGCATTCATTGAATTTAACATTAAGTAGTGCTATGTATTAAATGATCAGTAGCTGTAACCACAGCTTGGTCTCCTTGCTAGAATCACTGATGTTCTGCACTTGAGTACTGAATAATAAAATAAGTGACACATTACTTTTTCTATACCTACCCTGGCTAATTCTGAAGAAATCTGAAGAAATGCTTGTGGTCCATGCACGATTGTCCAGTTCATAGTTCATAAGTTCATAAACAGCCATATTTGTAGTATTTTAGCAGTATGTTACCTACACAAAGGTTTAGGCTTTGCACAACATAGAGAGGGTCATCTTGTTACTCGAAATGGTTTTCGAAAATAATTTGTGAAATATAATTTTAAAAATGATACTTTCAAATGGAACAGGTACATAACTTAAACAGACTTAAATACTTTGTGACATTTTAGTCTTGTTATATTTTATTGAGACAAATATGCTTGATGATTGATCATTCCTGTTAAGCATTTTCGTCATATTTTCGTCTTCGTCATAATAAAGCTTTTTTCATTGTTAACACTTTTACATTTTCATCATATTTTTCATAGACTAAATTAACACTGATGGAAACAGGCCTGATTTGCATTATATTTTTGCAACATTTTAAATGTTCACCTTACAATTCGCTTGACAATTGGATGGAAACATAGCTAATATCTATTGGCTATATATATACTGTATATATATATATTTACACCTGGGTTTGATGTGTTTTTGCCCTATCTGATCACAATCCAGTCACCTAGGATATATGTTAAAAAAGTGTAAACAGGGTCTTTGTTGCAAAACTTCTCATGTTAATTTAAATAGTTCCATCTTTCCCTTCAATCCTCTAGCGGTACGCAATGACAGATCAAAGAAGAAGAAGGAAGAGAAGAGGCCGGAGGTTGTGGAGAGCTACGTCCTGTCAGCCGACACGGAGGAGATGATCGAAGGAGTCCGTCGGGCCCACCAGGACACCTTCCCCTCGCTCTGCCAGCTGGGAAAATATACCACGGTACATAGGAGATACTCACACACATGCATGCTAACACACACACACAAGTCATAACCTCAAAGTGTGCTAATATCTATAGCTGTCATCCTGATAGAACTTAGCTTTGGAATTTAGAATTGATAATAATTTTGTTGCTCTCTTTGTCTTTTCCTTCCTGTACTTCTCTTTCTTTCACTCTGCTCTCCTCATTCCTCCTTCACCCCTCTCTCTCTCTCTCTCTTTGAGGGTTCGACAAATTCATTTGTAACTGAATTAATAAACAAATCAGTCAATCTAGGAACCTATAAATCAATCAATGATGCATTTAATAGTAGCATTTTGACTTGCATTGTAAAATGGGCATCACATGAAACACAAAGAATTAAAAAGACAGAAAGATCAATTAATAAATACATTAGATGAATGAAAACGAGACAAAAACAAGGTAACAAAAAAAAAGAGTGGGACAGCTAATCGGTAAAACGAAATGGAAAAAAATAAGTCCTAAAACTTTTTTCAGACAAAGCCTTTGATATTAAAAACAATGTGTTCAGCTTTCTTCAAAATAACATTTTGAAATGTTTCTCTCCCTGCCCTCCACCCCTGCCCCACTTCAGAGCAATAGTGCTGAGCACCGCGTCTCCCTGGACATTAACCTCTGGGACAAGTTCAGCGAGCTCTCCACCAAGTGCATCATCAAGACGGTGGAGTTCGCCAAGCAGCTGCCTGGCTTCACCACACTGAGCATCGCCGACCAGATCACGCTGCTGAAAGCCGCCTGTCTCGACATACTAGTGAGGGTTTCTCTCAACCTTATGGACACTCATGCACGCAAGCATGTACAGTAATTATTATAGAACATTAAGAAAAAAAAAAGAAATTAAGCATTAAAAGCCTGTTACCACGACAGCTTTCAACATACACACACACACAGACACACATTGATGAACAGATAAAACAACCGCAGTTTTCCTCATGACCTGGATGGGTGGGTGAATGTATGAATTTCTTACCTACTTGCTTCACTGACTTTTAGTTTAGAAGGTGGCTTCTTCACCTCCTATTCCTCTGCCCATCTCTGTCCTCCCTGCATAACCCTCTTGTCTTCCACTGAGGTCGGCCATATGTAAAACATTTGACTATGTTTAACCTACTATGTAATGCCCCTTCCCTCCCTGTCTTCTCCTCCTCCCTCCCTCCCCCTCGTTCCTTTCCTTAGATCCTGCGGATCTGCACCCGGTACACCCCGGACCAGGACACCATGACCTTCTCGGACGGGCTGACCCTGAACCGGACGCAGATGCACAACGCCGGCTTTGGACCTCTCACTGACCTGGTGTTCTCCTTCGCCAGCCAGCTCCTCCCGCTGGAGATGGACGACGCAGAGACGGGCCTGCTCAGCGCTATCTGCCTGCTGTGCGGAGGTACTGCACCCCATGAGACCGATGGATTCAAATTTAAATTGCAGGAAAAGGGAGAGGGGAAAAGGAATCTCTGTTACAGAGGAATTGGAGGTTGCGGAACAGAAATATTAAATAAATAGAACACACACCAATATCTAAAACAGCCTTTACATAGTGTTTTGCAACAGAAACATTTATTATTGCTGTTGGTAGGCCTCAGTTCAAAAGCCTTTGGTTTGGATAATTATTCAAATACATACCTGCTCCAACAATTTCAAGGACTCCATTTTGGATGATGTTGTGGACCACATTACTACTACAAGAAAGACCCAAAACAAGTATAATAAATAATAATACTTAATGAGAGAAAGCTCTGCTCAGCCACCTCACTTCTTCTGTGGCTACTGCTGCAAGTAGCATTACTTAAACAAGTATCAGGCTTTCAATATTATATATATTATTATATATATTTTGTGTGTGTGTGTGTGTGTGTTTGTAGACCGTCAGGATCTAGAGGAGTCAGATAAGGTGGATGTTCTTCAGGAACCGTTGCTGGAAGCTCTGAAGGTTTGTTGTTTTGCTACTATCTGACTCCCTGTTTTAACTTAATGTAGACCAGAAGAATTTAGTTCCAAATCCACCATTTGCAAAATGTGACATCTACCTATAAAAAATGACTGATAGCACAAAATGAAAACAATAGAGCTACTTTTTAAATGGTAGCTCAAATCCTCTGTACTTACTTTCATATACAGTATAAAGACAAACAGAAATTATACAACAGTAAAACTAAGCCAAATTTCCTGTGAAACCCAAAATGTTAAATCCTAGTGTTTTGAATTAATGTTTTATCATGAGAAAGTATGCAAACAAAACTTTTTAGCACTGAGACCTGCACTAGAACCATAACTGGGACTAAAAACAAAATGTTGAAGAAGAGCTGGAATCACCCCTTCGTGATCTAGGAAGTAAAAATTATTGTGCTATATGTCTGAAATGTAAAACATACATTTTCCCCCAATATTGCCTGGAACTACAGGGAAACCACTGTCAGTATATTTAAAAAACAACTAAAAGAGACTAACTAGTTGTGTGTAGCTTGACACTAACACTCCACAATGAGCCTTTTGATTCCCGCCATGGCCGCTTATACTGTACTAAAAACAACACATGAATAAAACACACATTCGTATCTATAAATTACTAATACTTCTTCTACCTTGTTCTGTCTGCAGATCTATGTGAGGAGGAGGAGGCCAGACAAACCCAGCATGTTCCCCAAAATGCTGATGAAGATTACTGACCTCAGGAGCATCAGTGTTAAGGGTGTGATATGCACATACACAACCACACAAACACACACACTAAGGGACACACACAGACACCAACCCTCTCTTTCTCTCTTTGCCTCACTCTGCTCTCTCTATCTGTCAGGATTCTTTGGTTGTAATATTTAGAACACCTCCCGCAAAGATAGCCTGTGTCATTAATATCTATCTGACTGTCTGTCTGTCTGTCTCCTCTCTTTAGGAGCAGAGCGAGTGATCACACTGAAAATGGAGATTCCTGGCTCCATGCCTCCTCTCATCCAGGAGATGCTGGAGAACTCTGAGGGACTGGAAGGGCAGGGGGCCGGGGGAGGGAAGGGAGGAGGAGAGAAAGGGCCACGATCGCCAAGCTGCCCGCGGAGTCCTTTGCCCTGTTCGGTTCCCTCCTCTCCCAACCCCAGCTCCGGCTCTGTGCCCTGCTCACCCTCCCCCTCCACTTCCAGCTGAAAGGTCTCCCTCTAAATCCAGAACTCTAACAAGACTCCGCTAAGTCCCCCCCCACGCCCCCTCCCACAGCAGACCCACCATGCCAGGGTACTGCAGGTGAGAAACCACGGAAGACTGGTCACAAAACAGATTAACCAAGAGTCTAGGCAGACCTCAGTCAGACCAGAGCCTCTTCAACAGCCTGGATGACTGACAGACTGACTGACTGTTCAGGAAAGGTAAGGACTAAGAGATGGGGCTTCTTCACCGCCATTAATCTCTGTCCCCTGCAATCAGTTGAACTTAATGCTTGCCAGGAGGGATGCAAAACAAAACAGCACAATGGTTAAAGAGTTAAAACAAAAGGTTTTGTGGGACTGAAGTATGCTTTGCTATGCGACTGACTTAGTCAATGATTTGACCATCTGAGAGAGGGGGAGCCAGCGTGCTCAACTGGAACTCAACCAGAACTCAACCAGATATACCTGGAAGACTGATTGTCTTAGTTCAGAGAATAGGAGTGACTAGTTCACTGTATAAAGAGGGAGATGGACACTGGACTGGACTACAGCTAAGGTTGGGCTGAACCCTTTAGCAATCTGAACCAGGATGGGAGATTTTCACATCAGTTGCTGTGGACAGTGGAAGAAAATCCATAACCTTGGCATACTCGAACTCCAGAGCCAAAATGGGGCTTGAGCCTGGGCTTATAAATAGACTTCTGAACAGTGTAGAGGATGAGAGTACAATGGAGAGGTGCATCACACGAGGCAGCGTTCCTCTCTCCTTCATCATACATGTCCTTTCTTATAAAAAGTTATGTACAGTATATATGTCTATCAGCTAATTATATTGTGTATATATGGAAAAGGCTGCAGACAGCAGTTTAGGTTATCAGAGGTAGGGTGACGCAATTTTGTTATTTTCTCAAAACGTACATGTATATATTTCCCAACTGCAGGGCCTCCCACTGTCATCACCAGCACCCCCACACCCTCACACACCAACCCCCACACTCCCCTCCGTTCCTTTCTATTCTCACAATGAAACGTCAGGGAAAAAGAAGATTCTGGGATTCTGTTTTTTCTTCAAAGGAATCGAAAAGAGACAATAAGGCTGAATTACTTTCCGTACACAACAGAGCATCGGTGCGTTACTTTGCTCGATGTCAACGTCAACTGGAGACACTGTTTTTACTCTTTTTAAATAATCAGTTTGGTCAGCTCTCGGAACGCAATCACAATGTTGTTTCTTTTGTTACCTCTGCCTCTCACAAAGTAGGAAAAAATGGAAAAATTAGATTTCATTTTATTATAACATATAACATTTTATTTGGCTTTTATCCAAAATGTCTTACAGTTCTAACAATGGCAGTGCATTTTTTGCAGAGGTGGTACAAATGGGTGTTGAACCAATAACTCTGGCAGTGTTGGTGTCATGCTCTAGCCATAAGGCTCTACAGCTTTATAGGTAACGGTTGGTGTAACCTTAATGAAATCCCACACACATCTCCAGCGATGACAGTTGTCTCTAGATTGTGTTTAGAAATGCACAGGTGATGTATTGACTTTCATTGTGTATTCTGCCGTAACTTGACTCACTAGAATATATATAACTCCAGTTGGAGTTGTAACGTTACTTCTTAAATTTATGTGTCAAGGGAGTTTCATAATCCTCAAGCCCAAAAGAAGTATCAAAAACACATAAGGATTATGGAGGAAATAATTATTATTTTCTTAAATTAATTTTATTTCAGTATGGTAGAATAAACTTAACAAACTTACTTGAAAATGGTATTCTTTCACAAAGATAGAAAACACTCCATTTTGACATTGTATAGTCATATCCTCAGTCTACATTGATTTCCTATCACCAATCCACTATCCTGTTTTATTATATATCTTGACTGGGTATTGTTCTTATGAGGCCTTTGTAATAACACCCCCTGTCACCATTTAAAATAGTGAAGGAAAACAAAATCTGTCCCAACCTTGTAATTTTCCAAAAGTGCTTGAATTAAGTAGTGAACTGAACTAAAGCAAAAATGCAGCTACACGTGGTGAACAAACAATGAAGAAATCTTCATTAAAAAAAAAAAAGTGTTCTATGTTAGCCAAACTCTGTTGGTTTTAAATGTAAAATGTCTTTACTGAATGTTCACCTTGTGATCTTTTGTATTTTTCTTTTGTTCACCAGAAAAAATGGATCACTTATTTTGTGAAAACACCATAATCTCTAGTTACCTGACTTTTATAGCTTGTTTTTGGGCACCTCCTTTTCAAATATTTTAATATTTATTTTTCTCAATGCAAAGAGATATTAAGTTCCTGTATAGCTATCCTACCTTAAGATACAATTTTCAGGCTTCTGACTCATGCAATATTTTCAAACACCATATATTGTAGGGTCTCATCAAGTTTATTACAATATAGCATAATAGATTTGACTGGTCAAAAACCTCCAGTTGATGAAGCCATGAATTTCAGAGGAGTAATGTGGAAACAATGACCCCAACCCTGGACCAAACACAACTAGATTACCAGTTCATTTACAACACTGCCTCACAGGAATACGTACTGTAACTCCCATGTCATCGAATAACAAGTTACCCGAAGACTCACAATATTGCCTTGTTGTAATAAATCTACGACAGAGGTGCTCAAGCCTCTTTTTACATGGAGGTCCAATGGCCAAAATATAACATAGGTGGTTACCTGCAGGCCGTAACAACGCTATTGGACATTTGTTATTTTTAAAATAAACATGTAGATACTAGGGATGGGCATTTTAAGTAATTTCCATATTCAAGTACTCGCATTAAATTATTATAGAGTACTCGCAAAAAAAATCTATGTAAGAATACGGTCCAAAATGAACACCCAAGTGAAAATGTGGGTAGATTTTTTTAAACCGATATGATTAATTGCGCTGCGTCAGCTCTGATTTGATGTAGGATACACGCCACCCACCTTTCCCAAATCTGCTCACACTAAAGGCTCAAATTTCCTGGCTCACGTGGTCAGCTGACAATATATGTTGAATGTAAGTCAGCCTATGCATGTAAACGTTTTATTAATAAACTGTTCATCTGAACGATGTATTGAGAATCTGCGTGAGAATTTTACCCATGTAAATGATATCGCTGTCAATGCTCATATTGCCTGCCGTGCTATCACCAAAACATTGTTTTTTTTGTAAAATGTTAACTAAGTATTTGTTTTGGTGTAGCCTACTTTATTTCAGAAAAAGATAGCCATCACGCCAACTGTTTGATATGGTCAACTTGACTCAACCTTATTGAATTCAGTTTGTGCACTACATTATAACTGCGGATACTGTTACATTTGCATGATCTGAATTCTAATCTGCAGTCATTGACTAAACAAAAAATAAACAGATGAGCAGTGCTCATATTTGCGACGTGATCATCAATTGTTTTTATATTAGGCTGACAGATGTTTCATTTCAAATGGGTAATTTATGACGCATCTAAAAATCCTAACAACCCTACCTTTCTGCGCTGCACAGACTGTAGAGATTAGCCTACATAAAGAAAAACCATATCCACAAACATTAAGATGTTGCAATAATTTCAATAATTTGGCTGGTTTACCTGGTCGCCATACTGCCTGTAATGTTAGATTGTCTGACTGAAAATGTTGAACGTTCTTTTTACTTAAATGTTATCTGCGGCTGCGCAGATCTATGATGTTTGCTAAATGGATCTGCAGATATTCATAGATAGCAGTTACATCACTGCATCCCGTCCAAAAAATATAAACTTTTAATATAGAACAGGGTCAATTTATTTTATGTTTATTATATATATGTATACATACATATATACACATATACAGTATATGGGTTTTTTTACAAAGCAAGAAAATACAATTACTCTATACGTTGACTGAATACTGATGTCCAAATCGAGTACTCATGTCCAACCCTAGTAGATACTAGCTTTTTTGGTCTAGGTCATCAAGATGCTTATTAGTTTTCTTTGCAGGAAGAGTTCTATAAAAATCCATCAACTATGATTATGCTTTATCAAAATGGACTAAGTATGGAATATATCACTCTACAAAAAATTGTCAAGTATCTGAAGGTGGCTTTGCACCCCAAGTTGATCTACTAGTTAGTTCCAAGAGGGAAAGGTTAAATAAATAATTTGTCTGTTGTATGGGAGACAAGCTTAAAAAGGTTTCTACATAGTTATCTGAATGTCATTATTCTTGCTGCCTCAGTTTTATGCATGAACAATCAATCTGGGTGTTCCTAAATGAGATATCCACAATCTAAAATAGCAACACCTACTAAACCTACAAATGTTTTTGCCGCCATGAAAGTACAACTTAATATTGGATATTGATGACATTATTCCCTATCTTGAACACTGTACTTATATCTGTGGGGTTTTTATTTCAATATTGAGCAATAAACATAAACTAACAATTTTCTTTTTCTAAAACTGAAACTTGTCATATATCATTGGACTGTGATGCAAAAAAATGTGTACTGTACTTGTAGATATAGGCCTGCCTGCCCATGTCCTCTCACACTGGTACCACTGGGATTACCAGTATTTCCCATCATCTCTGTCTCATGACCACAGTTAAGCCAGAATGACACATATTATTTACAAAACTCATTAAATTGGTGAAGTTTCTACTTGACTCAAACTGCTGATATCTAAAATGAAAACACACCAATAACCAAACCCACTCAAGGTAACCAGATGCAACCAGCCTCAACAATTTTTTACTGTTTAATTATGTCTGACAACTTAAATAATAAATTACCTCGTACTGTGGTTTTTAGCAGTGTTTCATTTTCTTCTTACTGCTGCTTTTAGGTGTGTGTGTGTTGGTGTGTGTGTTTGTTTACGCATATGTCCACACATTTGTGCGTGTGTCTAGAATCCTCATTTTAATTTTTAAATCACTTTTATTTGTGTGGTGCTTTTTTAAACAGGTCTTTCATAGTGTTTTACAGAAGACAACACAAATGCAGATAAAACAAACAAGAGGTAGTCAAACAATGATAAAGTGAACAAGATTTTAAAAAAACATGTTTCATGCATTATCATTTTAGTAAAGTAATTGCTCAGATCCATAACATTTTGACAGGCATAGCCTCCATAATGTTTATTAAAAATCCTGAACAAGGCAATATCTCTATGGCATCTTCTGCAACAGTGTATCCAGTGTCCACCAGGGTGAAGTGCTGTTACTCATTTTCTCAGTGTAGCTCATATATCACGGCCTTAGAGTATAACTAGAGACAGCATCCAAAATGGCCGCCATTCATTCTCTATGGATCTGCTCAGTGGCACAGTGAAACAAGAGAGAGATGCTCCTGCCTGGGTGCCGCCATATTTCCATTTCAGGCTCGTCCGGTCTTGCGCAACCTGTTAAAAATGTCACAACTAACAATTACCTCTCGTCCACACTTCAAGGCAAATACTTTCCCATTCCTCATATGTAACCATACATACATAACTGCGATGGCGCAAACGCTACTCAATTTATATACAGGGTTCCCACTCTAAGTCAGATGTCGAATTCCCTGACTTTTCCCTGACTTTCACTGACTAAAAAGCTGAATTTCCATGACCTATAATGAAGAGAAAAACAGGCCGCCTTCAAATGTCAAATTCTCTGACTTCGTTAGCAGGTACAGGAGACTGCATATCTTGACTGAAATTATTGCCAGTTGTTGACAAGCGTGAAAGGGATAAATGGGTGCTGGAAAATCAAGTAACCATAACAACCACTCACATAGTTAAGACGATTGTTGGGGCAATGAGTGGGACTCATTGACGGCCGGACACTCTCACTTCCTTCGTTTTTTATTACTGCCCCATTCAGGTTATTTCACACAATAAAGGAAATGTGTGAAATAACCTGATAAAGAAAAATACTGCATGGAAAATATTACATTTTGATAAATGGCAACTAAAATTTAAACATGCTACAAACAAAATTCCCTGATATTCCATGACCCAAAAAAATGATCAAATCCCCTGACTTTCCATGTCTGGAATATACTTTTTAAAATTCCATGATATTCCAGAAATTCCATGATCCGTGGGAACCCTGTATATAATTTAAAGGTGTTTGACATGAACTGAAGATACCAGGCTGCAGCTCGTGCATGACAACACTGTTAATGGCATTTGATCAAAACAAAACTCAATTTTCTATTGATCTGATTGACCTGAAAATAATTGGTCTCCAGAAAAAATGTTTGCACAATAAAAAGAACATATGGAGCCATTTATAGGGGAATGTTTTCCAATTCTCAGACTGACAGTGCTTAGTATCATTAATTTCTAAAATACAAATCTAGTAAAATCGCTTTCTACTGGCATTGTGCCATCTGCATTCAAAACAGCTGTAGTTAAACCGCTGCTTAAAAAAACAAACCTTGATCTAACCTTCCCTTCTTTTCCAAAATACTTGGGAAAAAAATGTAGCAAACCAAATTATTGATTATATGTCTACTAAGAATCTGTTTGAAAAAAATCCAATCTGGCTTTAGATCATTCCATTTCACAGAAACTGCACTCACCAAAGTGGTTCATGATCTTCTGTTAACTATTGATTCCAATTCGACCTCAGTGCTTCTGTTATTTGATCTGAGTGCAGCTTTAGATACTGTAGATCACAACATACTTCTAGATTGCCTTGAGAACTATATTGGAATGCGTGGACTAGCACTCTCTTGGAGAGAGAAGAGAATGCATTATGTTCTTCACAACAATATGACCTCAGAAATTTGTAAAGTTAACTTTGGTGTTCCACAGGGGTCAGTTCTGTTATTATTCTCCATTATATGTTGCCTCTTGGTGACATAATTCACAGCTATGACATAAAACTTCACTGCTATGCAGATGACACCCAACTGTATTTTCCTATTGTAAACTTGGAGCAGTGTCTTTCCTCAATTCAAAAATGGATGTCCTTACATTTTCTGCATTTAAATTCTGATAAAACAGAGATGTTGGTTATTTGACCAGCTAGTCAAAGGCATCTGTTTAAAGATGTCACTTTAAACTTTGATAATAGCATAATCTCCCTTAGTTAAAAATCTGGGAATTGTATTCGATCCTATTCTCTCATTTGATCTGTACATTAAAAACATTACTAAACTGCATTTTTTCATCCTCGTATTATTGCTAAAATTAGACCAACCTTATCTATGGCAGATACAGAGACCCTAGTCCATGCATTTGTGTCATCTCGACTTGATTATTGTAATGTTCTATTTTCTGGTCTTCCAATTGCTAGTATAAAAACATTCAGCTTGCTCAGAATGCCGCTACACAAATCTTGATCAAAACTAGAAAATTTGACCATATAACCCCCATTTTGAGATCTCTACATTGGCTCCTGATTCATGTTAGATCTGATTTTAAGGTTCTGTTACTAATGTATAAAATTCTACACACAAATTCTGCACCCTGTTACTTATCAGAATATTAATTCCATACATCCCACCCCACGCCCTTTGATCTCTTGGCACTGGGCTTCTGTCTGTTCCAAGATTTTAAAAAATCAGCAGGGTGCAGGGCTTTTTCATACCGTGCAGATTCTATAGATATCTTCAAATATAAACTTAAGACCTATTTATTCTCCTTATAATTCGGTCAACCCTAACTTTTTTCTAGTTCATGAGTAACTTAGCCTACCTTTAGAGTTAGGTTAGCCACTTAGTTAGCACCGGCTGGCCGTACCCTCCAGTCACTACCATTTAACCTGGGACTGACATCTCTTCAAATTTTGGTAGTTTGTAGGGAGTAGTTAGGAGCTTGTCACTGTGAGATACGTCCAGAGACTACTGTCTAGTGTAGCATAGTTTCACATAGTTTAGCAGAGTTTGACACATGAATTGGCTTGACTGCTGAGTTGGCCATTGAGTTTCTAAGGTACTGCCAGATTAGTATGAGCTGATTGTAGACACATCATGGTTATCTGGTTGGTGTCAACTTGGGTTGATGACATCAAGAAGCCACAGGAGAGGTATTTTCCTGAAGAGTGTGGTCATCAGCATCAGCTTCTTCCATCTGGGTCTGGTCAGCCGGGCATCTGTCCACATCGGCATCCTGGGAGCCAATCAATTTCTTGCAGTGGGAGACGTAGATTCCAGGTTCCTGGTCCATCTGGGCTGGAGGGCGTCCTTCCTTCTGTATTGCTTTCTGTGGGCAGTCACCAAGCTGGATGTTCTTGCAATCTCCGTCAGCAGGAGGGGCTTGGATAGCTATCACCTGTGTTTGCAAAGCCTTAACAGAAGCAGAATATTAATGCTTTGCAGAATTTGATGACAGAGTCATCCATTAGGGTGAGATCAAAATGTCAATAATCATAGGAGCATATTCATGTTCCTAACCATAACATTTCAGCAAAAGTATAATTTGGCGACTGTACAAAATCTCATAACCACAACATTTCAGCAACTGTACAAAATCTATTTGCATATTTACAAAAGCAACCTTCCCCCTATTAGCTTGTATAAACATATAAGCAAACTGAACCAGGGAATGTGGAGCAAGCTGTGCGGCCGCTGCAGAAGAAAACACTACGCATTAACAATGACACAACCAGCTGCCAGCCACTCAGACAAAAGATACATATCTTAGCTACAGAAGAAACAGTAAGGATACATGCTCTGGTTAGTGTAAACAGTTCAGCCTGTAGAACAGAACAAGAGGGAAGGAGTTCTATCGTGTCAAACAGGGAACAAGCTGCATAACCACTGTCAAGTGCTCCAGCAACAGAGCAGGATGAGCTACCTTCCACAATTAACATTAAATCAGGTGGCAAGTGGCTTGTCTTGTAAGTCAGGACAGGGAGTGACCATGTGGTTCATCATCATTAAGGGTAGGGAGGGGAGAAGCAGGGTAAGTGGTTCAGGGCTCTTAATGCAGGGTTGGGGACAGTCCTCATGCCATAGTGTCCAGTTGGTTGCTTTAGCAGTGACAGGAGGTTTTTTGGAGCCATGCTGGGACGTGAGGACAGACTGACATAAAGAAGGCTTGGAGTAGTCAGGTAAGCTTAGAGTCGGGGCAGAGCAAAATGCACAAATGCAGCTTGGGGAGAGAGGCTTTGTTCTTTGGCAGCTAGGACACATAAAGTAAATTTCACACACCTCTCCAGGAGGTCAACCACCACCAGGAGGTCAACATACAAGGGTGAACACAATGTCTGTGAAGTCCTTCTTTAAAGCCCTGGAATAGAGAGTGTGACTGTCCGTGTAGCCTTAGGAGGCCTTGTCCAAGTGTACTGCTGGCCCTTGTAAGTGAAAGCAAAGAGGTATTGAGAATCAGGATGGATAAAGATATAGAATGGAAGAGAGAATAGTAGTGGGATTGGGAACCATTTCAGGTCTTTATGTTTATCCTGGGATTATATCAATATTATTACCTGCTTGGCCAAAAAAGGAGTTACTGTGTAAAAGACAAGTTGTATCTTCATGTTGCTTGGCTCTGGAGGTATACTCTGTATCAGAGTCATTTAGTTTTAGGCACATTAGGAAGTGTTTCAGTTCTTGAATAAACTTTTCAGGATCATCTATACAGTGGCGTTTTTATAGGTAAAAAATCGGTGGGGCACCAACCACTTCAATAGGTAGACTATATACCAGGAAACAGGGTTTCCGTTAGCCGGCATGTACTGGCCATTGGCCAATTAGAATTTCAATTGGCCAGAAAATATAAATTTTGACCAGTAAAAAAAGTTTTTATTTATTTATTCACTTACTTATTTATTTACATATTTCAAGTTTTTTATGAACATACATTGACCGGTGAATTGTCAGTGAATATGCATTAGTGCATGGCTTACTGAATGCATAGACTACTACTGCCCTCCTGCGACTCACTCGCAACAATCACACAAAGCCCTTTGTTGTGGTAGGCTACAGTAATGGAGAAACAGACGTGCCTTACGAAATTCTTTAAAACCCCCACTACTAACGTTAACAATGAAGAGTAGACCTGTGAAGAGGAACATGCAGAAAATATTGAGGCAGTAACATTACCAGCAAAAAAACAGAAAACAAACCGATCTTTCATTTTTTGTTATCTGTTAAATCTCTAATCTAATTTAAAATGTAAGGGAGTAAATTAGAATCTTATCGGCCATGTTGTCTGGCCAAAAAGATGGGTAGCGGAAACCCTGCCAGGAAAATTACAGTACTGTCTCTTACTAATGTGTTTTTTTTAACATGTCCATGCATGGCTCCACAAAACACTTAAAGACAGAGTGGCTTGCTTCTAGCAGGTTTTGTACACGTACACAGAGGAGAGAGAGACAGAGGGAGGGGAAGAGGAGAGAGAGAGAGAGAGAGAGAGAGAGAGAGAGAGGAGAGCAATTACACAAGTTACATTACCACTGTCACAAGCCTATTAAGAATGCAATATTCCATCATCATAAGCCAACACAACCAAGCTCAGAACAAATGAGCCTACAGTAAACAAACAGCAAAGAGCTCAACACCACTGAAGGCCACAACGAAGCACACAGACAACTTTTTAGGGATACAGACCCATTCTATGACATCGACAATTAATAGATAAGCATGGACACACTGACACTCGTCACCATCTATATCAGTCAATCCAGCACAACAATACGGCCAATGCACAGACCAGCACCACAAAGGCAGGATAATAAAATATGCTTTGACTCACCAAAGCTGAGGGCTCACTTGAAGAGAAAGGCAACACGGCGGTTCTTGCTCTGGCCAAACTTCTCGATTACATTGGGGATGAAGTCATGTAGCTGCTGAATCAGCTGGCTTTCTATAGACAGCATGGTCAATGTGTTGACTCGCGGCTGTCCCATGGTCTTGTGAGTGAACGTTTTTATCCTCTTCAAGATAAAAGATGACTGTGTTGCATGCCTCCTTCATCACCGGCACTGTGTTGGTTACTTGTTGGCCTGGCTTGTCTACTCCATGAGCGGTGGCGGCAAATTCATCAGTTTGCTGCCACATATTCTGGACATTCGCACTGCTAATCCCAGGTGAATCAATGCTCCATTTTTGCAGAATGTTGTATAAATCATCAAAATCATCCTTGCTGAACAAAGATGCTGTGCTGTAGCAGTGAACAAACTGGGCATGTGGGTATGTCTCTTTCATTAGCCTCTGTACCCCATGGACGTTCCTACTCATTATAGCCATACCATCATAAATCGGAGCGATCAGCTTGTCTCCCAGCTTCAGCGGTTGCAGCAAACCCTTGATGCTATTAGAGAGGCAGAGTCCAGTTTTATCTTTGACTTCAACAAACTCCAAAAACCTCTCTGTCACTGTATTGTCAGGCAACATGTTTCGCAGCACAACCACCATCTGTGATTTACAAGAGACATCAGTTGTCTCATCTGCCTGTATGGCGAAAAATGATGTCTTGGATATCTCCTCCCTGTACACTTCATACATACAGTCTAACAACTCATTTTGTACAGTGCTGGATGTCCCTTTGAAGAAGTGTCATAGTGCCTCTGAAGCCTGGAATCTCCTTCACACATAGTCTCGAAAATGCATCTGAATATTCCCGGATTCAGAGAGTCTGCCGACTCGTCGTGGCCCCGCAGTGCTGTTTCACATTTTCCACACAGTGCCTG
Source organism: Polymixia japonica (assembly GCA_900302305.1). Taxonomy (NCBI): domain Eukaryota; kingdom Metazoa; phylum Chordata; class Actinopteri; order Polymixiiformes; family Polymixiidae; genus Polymixia; species Polymixia japonica. The sequence goes on from OMKK01066098.1 coordinate 45,825, forward strand.
ATTCGGGTGCGGATGAGAGTTGCATTGACCAAGAGTTAGTGAAGCAGCTAGGTATTGAGACAGAGCGGTTAGATCCACCCATTGAGGCAAAGAGCCTGAACGGTTCGCTACTAGCGCGCATCGAACTCTGTACTGTCCCGCTTCCCCTATTAGTATCGGGGAACCAAGAGACTATTAGTTTTCACGTTAGCGACTGTCCAGTTACTCCCGTGGTGCTGGGGTATCCCTGGCTCCAATTACACAACCCGCACATGGACTGGGCAGTGGGTAAGATCCTGTCTTGGAGTAATTATTGTCATTCGAACTGCCTGCGCTCCTCTCAAGTGTGGCGAGCCTTTTGCATGGCGTTGGAAGCCATGGTCAGCTAAATCCTAAATCTAAATCTTTGTGTTGTGCGGTTGAAGCTGTCCCCCTCCTTTCATGTGCATCTGACATTCCATGTCTCACAGATAAACCCAGTTTCTTCCAGCCCCCTGCCTTCCAGCCCCCTGAGGAGTGATCGTGGGTCTCACGAGCGCAGATCTTGGACCCTGCTTAAATCAGGGATTTTCATAGAGACCATCCTACATGGGAGTAGCTGTCCGCCAACTGTTACGCCCTCCACTTCCATGACGTATCAGTGTTGTGGTGTTAGCGATGCAGTGGTCTGGTTTCCCTGTGTGCCTGTGTGAATGTGATTCTAGTCTCTGGGATTTGCAGTATGCGGGTTACCATCCACCTGATGCCCATTAGGTCATCAAGGCAGCAGTATTTCAACCTCGGGGATCCAGCCACTCATCGCCAGATCATAATCTATACTCTCGTTGTTAGTTCACTTCTCGGCCACTCTGCACTGTTCCAGTCTGAGTATTTTCCCTGTGATTCCTTGCTTCCTTGTTAACCCTTGTTTCTTTGTTCTAGTTCCTGGTTATCGGACTCCCGTGTGTCTTCGACTATTCTGCCTGCCTCCTACCTCAACCCCCCACCTGTCTCCATTGCTGCTTGCTCGCTTGTGGCCTCGACCATCGCCTGTCCCTCGACTACTCTACTGCCTACTCCCTGACCATTGCTCATGCCCGATTATCCTCCTTGCCTCTGCCCCAGAACTGGACTGTCCAACTACGCCTTTTTGCTTCTCCCCTTTTGATTTATTAAATATCTGTTATTTTATGTTACTCTGTGTTGCTTTGTCATGCTCTTGGGTCCACCTCGTTGTCAAACCACAACACTCAAAGCAATAAAGGCTCCCTGGTTGGTTAGTTGTTATTAGGTGGTTGCTAGGGCATTACAAGGTGGTTGCTAGGCATCACTGGGTGGTGGCTAGGGCCTAAAAATGTGAATGATAGCCATCACTAGGTGGTTGCTAGGGTGTTACTAGATGGTTAGTAAGTAGTACCAGGTTAGATAGTAACAACTGCACATCCCATAATAAAGTCTATGAAGTGTATTAATCACCATAAAGCGAGTATGAAACTATGAAAGACAGTATGGAAGAAAGAAATATAGTTAAAGACTATGAAGTGTATTAAGAAAGAGCATGAATGAATCTCTATGTAGCCTTTAAACTGTAGCAGCAGTGCCAAGTTAAAGAAATGTGTGTCTGTAGCTTCCT